>JAYJMA010155316.1:0-14087 GCA_036873895.1 Parotocinclus cabessadecuia | reverse complement strand
AGAAAAAAACAAGCATCTTGGGGTCACAAACTCTTCAAAACTATCATCAGATGTCACCTCCATGCCAACAGATTATTTGGAATGCTCGCCTGAAGAAAAAAAGACTAGATGAAAATGTAGAGGATAATAATATAAATGTTATATAATCTAAAACATGCCCAGATCAAAACAAAAATGGTTTACTGAGCAAAAAACAAGTTCTCAAGCTTCCATGGCCATCTATATATCTTTCACGATGAACTAAAGCATATAGACCATAAGTGAAGAAGTGAGAAGGAAGAGAGAGGAATGGTATACAATTTATTGGTCTGTATTATTCAGGAGAATGCCAAGTGTTGTTTCATTATAAAAATAAAGGTTGTACAATGTAATGCAAGGTTGCCAATAATTGTGGTACATATTGTTTTGGTAGAAACAATTAATTCTAGATTAGGGCTTTTTTTCCTCAGACCATATTTACTTCAATTTATGATTTTCTTATTTATATCCACTTTGAGATTAAGCTAATTTACCAGAAAGGTTCTTTAACCTAAAATTTCAGGTGTAGAAGCTTCTAATTAGGACACTACAACCAGGCAAAAACTGACAACATAACTAATGGCAACCTGTAAACATTTTTTACCCACCATGACCTGAGAGGCTGTCAGACTGGTCAGATAAACTATAAAACTATATTCACATTCAGCCTGCATGTTTTTGCACTTACCAAATTACTACAAGTCAGACATCAAGCTTTGTTGAATATTCCAGTAATTACACCAGTCTGTCCCAACACAACGTCATACATATCAGGAATAAGTGACTTAGCTTTAATAATGATAGTGGTCCAAGATTGTGTCTCAGTAAAATTGACATATAAACTAAATTGCATATCTAAAAAATAATGGCTTTAAAAAATGAGCTGAATAAAATATACTATTTGACTGTACCTCCTCCCAGAAAACACTTCAAATACTTGGAATATGCTCATTGTGGCTCGTTCAAATAGGACAATTGCAAAAAAAAAAAAAGTCACAATGTTTCTTAAACTTACTTTTACTATTTCATTGCATCCAGTATGAACGAGATATTTTATGTTTTTTCTGATCAACTTCATTTAATTTGTTAACAAACATTCATTCCTGCATTTCAGGTCTGCAACACATTCAAAAAAAAAATAATATGTAATAAATGTTATGTTTTTATATGCATTTTCCATACTGTCCAAACCTCCACACTAGACTACATTAGAACTTGAATGAATTCGGTTCTTAACACATTTTTGCGAGAAAAAAAATCTCAGTGCTTGTTGTTTGTTCAGCACTAGAAACTTGCTTAAACTTGTATAAGTACAAGTGCACGACTCTTTCCAGCCAAAACGCAGGATCAGAAGTATCAGTTAGTGATGGGTACCTCCACATTTTTTCGGTTCCAATCCAATTCCAGTGCACAACTGCCTATAAGGATTATGTTAGTATTCTGTTAAAGATTACATCATTCAGTCTTATTTTTTGCAATTCCAGACTAAAAAAATCTCCACACAAACAACATTTCAGTTTAACCAACAGCTAATACTATTTACTTACTCAGTTGCAAACTAAAGCTGCCATGTGATTATGGTAAGATGTGGAATGGGATATGGATTGGTTAAGTGGATTTAAATCATCATGGGTCCTAAAAAAGTTAGTAATAACAACCTGCCAAAAGGAAGACAGTGGGAACCACTGTGCAGTACAATACTCTATAGTTCACCAGTGCCAGTTCATTTTTGCTTTTCACTTTCAATAGATTATTTAATTGCATTAGATTCGGTTATGGGGTCAGGAATGGATTAATTCGACTTACATTATTCCTCTAGAGGAAAATTCTCTCTGTACCACTAAATCTCTGGAATAGTTGGAGGGTATAAGAAGATATTATATGCCATGGAGGGTGTTGAAGGGTGTAGGCACAAGTAAGAAGATAGTCATCCTCATATCCTTCTGGAATATTTCTGATCGCCATTCATAGGTGGTCCAGATTTGTGTAGCAAGTTGGGGAATTAAAATATCCAATACACTATAGCAACATTTTGGTAGTGAGAGTTCAGGTAGTGGGCTTTGACTCTATTAATATAATTGGACGAAAAAGACAAAAAGATAACACGTGTCCCACCTTAGCAATTTTGATGAAGTGACTTAAGATTTCTGCACGAATCTTCAGTGTTTGTGCTGTTAGGATCTCCCTCACCACCCAGAAGCTGACCTGAACAAAGGAAGAAATTTCACAGATCATACCTTATGTTCATGTATATCACACCACGGATATGCATATTGTCAGTGTAAAAATCACATCTGGAGATTTTAGGTCTGTATTTCCCTTTTTACTAATAATAAACCGTTGCATATTTTATTTGATGACACAGTATTTATTACATTTTACAGAGCTTGTTTCACTTGCTTACATTAAAAAATAAACAACTGAAAGTTGCTCCATTATGTCATAGCAAGAGCCAAGTTTTTGTCACATGTACATTGTAGCAGGTACAATATACAGTGAAATTAGAACCATCAACCCGTCTGAATATACAATATAACAAGGTGTGGAGAGACAAGACAGGAAGACGTAACTGAGGAAAACTAGAATATGGTAAACATCGGGAAAGATTGAAGATAAAAAAAATAAAAAAAAAAATACCCACAAACTGTCCTCTGAGGAGTACAGTATGAGAGCACAAAAAATCTCCTTACACACAGCACATAAGCACGGGGAAGGGAAAAAGGGATTGAAGAAAAAAACAGCAACAACGATCCGGTCTATAGCAGCTGACGTGGGCAGCGCTCACACAGACCCGTCACCATGCGACTGTGGGAGAAGCAGAAAATGGAAGGCATGTTCATAGGTTGGGAGAGAGGGGGAGCCAAAGAGTCTTGCCCGAAAGCACCAGTCTGTGTCCATAGCACAGTGGGGAAAACTTCCAGACAATCCCCAAATACTCCAGTTTATCTAGTTTCGAGTTCAGAACCTATAGCTTCTCCGAGATTGAATTCATTCCGCGAGAAAAAGTCGCAGTCTGAGTGCCTAAGGCTTTTCCCACACCCTCGATCATGTTGGACAGTGGTAAAAGGCTTTGAACAGCTGATACAACTTTTTTTTATTTTCGTGAGATACCAGGGCAACGCCTAATTCAATCAGCAGAAACCCTGTAATCATGGTTCTGAATAAAAATACATCCTCAATGTCCTCAATGGAAAGTTGCGCCATACACATGATCTGCCAGTTCTTCCAAGCCTCCATCGCATATCCAGCAGCAAAAGTTCCATCTAGACAAACTGGCCCCGAGCCAAGGCGACCATTTAATCAATTGCATAATTCCAAATTTCCGTTTAAAGATCCGCATCCAGGAGCAAAATACACAGACAGACATTCATTGTTCCATCAGTGATAGCAAGCTGTTCTGGCGCCGATAAAGAAAAACTGAAACAAACACTTATTCTACCACCACTATGTCTCACAAATAAGAATGCATGGAATGCACGTTTTCCTTCTCCAGATATAACACTTTTCCCTGAACCAATTTTTAATATAACTTCTATTAGCCAAGTTTTATTTTAGTCTTATTTGGGCACAAAGCATTTTTCCAATAGTCTTCTGACTTGTCCACGTGATTGGTGGATTCCAATCTATACAGGGTACCCACTCTCATCTTATTGTCACCCCATTAACTGCAAATACCCAACTCTGAACTCAGCTTTAAATAACTGCCATTTTTACAGTATCACATAAATACTGATCAGTATCGCATACTTCATCTAGTTGGGTGTTTACATCTTTCATATTTAATCATTTTTCTCAAAACATACAGTAAATTTTCAAGCATGATATTTTTGCCTTTTAATATACTTTGGGTTGTTTTTATATACTTTCAGGACTTGTGTGGAACTGATGGTGTTTTAGTTGGTTTATTCAGAAAATTCTAAAGGGTCATAGTCTTTTAATTTCATCTTTCGAAATGAAATATCCTCTATTTGGATATTTGATAATCTGTGATGGAAATTGAAAAAAAAAAAGGTCAATGACAAGGTTCCAACCTGCAAAGCAGATCTGGTAACAGTAATAACAGACAGTTGGAGACAGATTGATGAAGAATACTTTTTGTCATTTTTTAAGTCTTTGTAGGTGGGAAAAATTGGCAATGTTGTAAATACTTATTTTCCCCACTGAAGGTTCATGCTATTTAGTCTCTATCCGTAGTTGTAAATCTATTTAATATTTAAAAATTAACATAAGACAAATTGGTATTTTATATTCTAATTTGTTTTTGGTATTCATGACCAGTACAATCATGAAATTGGCTTTGAGTTTGAAATATTCACACCTATTTATTTCACTTCTTAATGGAAAATTTCTACATTGTTCCAGCATGTTTAAGACAAGTACTCACTCTCAGTGATGTAAGTAAAAATATGATTTTGGTGCCCACTTTCAGATTGGCCATCCTGGTTGGCAAGGTGTTTGCCTCCCTACCATGTTTAGCCATATAGGGGAAAAGGTTAACCCCATATGTTATATCATATAGAGTTTGGCCTATTCCAGCCAGACAGGAAATATGTTTAGAATATGTTTGGAAATATGAAGTAGAGGGGTTATATCTCTTTCATGATCAATTTGTACTCTTGGCCCTTGTCTCCCATGTCTATCTTTGGTGCGCAAAGGAATGTTTTGCTGCTGTCTATGCAGTGGCTAGTATAAGAACCAGTACTTCACAAGTACAAATGCCATTGTTTTGCAGTGTGCAAAGGAACATTTGCATCTAGTGGAATAAGTTGGTGAACAAAAAGAAACCAAGACTGTAACATATATCATACTGGATACAGACAACAGTGCAAAACCAGGGCCTGCTGGAGAAATAATACTCTCAGGAGCCCCCAGAGTAACTGGAATTACTGAATCGTGGTTATGTTTGAGACAGTGCACTTTTTAGCTACTATTTGACAGCAGGAAGTGTGGGTCCCTTTCAGTCTAATTTGCACAACACTTTTTTCAAAATTGTCTCCTTGTGATAGGTGTCACAAATCAGTTATGCTTAATCATGAAACCTTCTTTAAACACTTCTCTCACCATCTGTTTTTAATGTATGTAGTTACAGATCACTCCCAATAACGCCAATGTGCATTTTACAGTGATTACACTAGTCTACGGTCAAATTGGTTCAGACATGGAATACATTGGCGATGTCGCTCAGCTGCTGAATAGAACATAATTGTTAACTGCTAACTGTTCGAACATAATTTCAAGTGTCCACAAAGATTCCTTTTTTTGGTCAAATCTTGGTATCCAAGCATTAAAATGTCAGTGAATCTGCTCATAGATAGTCAATCATGAAAACCAGATTAGAGTAATCCACAGGCAAAAACGTTCCCATCAGAAAAGTTACAGCATTAAATGTGGTCAGCACTAATAACTTTCACTTAGCAAGTTACAAATCACCACTGCCACCAACACCAAGTGACCATTAATTAAGTACACCTAATAATTAGAACCCAGGACTATGCCTGTCCACAACAAATTAGTTTACATTTTTAAATTGACTCTAATTTTTATGAATTATTTTTATGAAATAGTGAAAGAGAAATACACTACAAGAAAAGAGACTGGCCACTCAGACATTCACTGCAGCTGGGGACAGAAAAATATTTTTCACCCACCACTTGTTTAACCAAATAAGATTCTTCTACCACCATTGCAAATCAAATGGGGTCTTATGAAGATCTTCTTAAAGGCAATGGACAAAAAAACATCAGCATCAACAACTGAAGAATTTAAATGTCTTCTAAAAACCTTCCTATTTACCTCTTCTGTTTAAAGTTTGTTGTGCCTTCTTGTCTTGTTGTGTAAATTATGTTACTTTTTTTATGTGTGTGTTAATAATTGCTGTAAAGCGACCTTGGGCTTGAGAAAAGCGCTATATAAATGAAACTTATTATTATTATTATTATTAATTGGTCCTTAGATTCATATGCTTTTGTAAGATGAGGAGTTTCACCATTTGCTGCATGAATAGGAAAAGTCTGCATTCCAGTTGGTTGGAAGTTTCCTTGGAAACATCAGAGCAGACAACTATAACAGTGACAAGCATAGTGAGCGATCTGACCAGGCAATTGTGACTATGGAAAAAATATATTAGGGTAAACAGAACCGTTCAATGCTTGCAGACTACTGCTGGACACTTACTGAAGATAACCCAATTGAATACAAGAGACACTGAGCCGAGAAGCCAGTTAATTTTTGTGCTTAGGCATGTGAACTGATTCAATCAAGTACATTTAAATACATCTGCATTACAAATACATCTTACTACACATGCAATTTAATAGTTTAAGAAGTAATTACTATATTTTATAATCAATAATTAATTTATGGAACAGTAAAACACAGTTTGATTGCATGGAAAATAGACCCGAATGACAGTTTGCTATATTAGAACATTAGCACATCAAAATCATTTACAAATAAAAATTATTAAACAGGTCTTAAAGAAAACACTGCTTTTATTTCCAACCTCTTGTTTTCCAACAATACATATATAGCTTTCTAAAAGAGCTACAACAGCTAAGTAAAAGACTTAAGTTGACAATTCACATAAAAATATAAAAACAGAAAATGGGAATACCAAAATGTGTCAAAATGACATATGCATTTGCCTTCCAAACAAATATGTCCAGGTTATTTCATTTCATTTCCATTTAACGTTTAATACATTTTAAGAGAGTGATTAGTATCTAGTTATGGTGATTTCTACAGACAATACAAGTGTACAAGTGTAGTAAATCGTCACATTATCAAGCTTTAGTGATAAGCCAGAAATGCAGTCAGAAATGCAACAGTGCCAAGAGCTTGCTGGGGTATTCTGTAAGAAATCAGTGGAAATGGCCCAGAACTGTAAAGAAAATTGCTAACAGACCTCTCAAAGACCTCTACGAACAGAGGACAAAACAACAAATAAACCACATGGTAGATCTGACAAGTCAACTTTCACCTGATTTCCTGGTAAGATTTAGATAGATTTGTGTTTGTATGAAGCCAGAGCATGCCAAACAGAGAATATCTGCTGTAAACTCTTAGGTACTGTGACCAATTACTAAACAACTTCATGGAAATGATTATGCCCAATGATTTCCTTGCTTTAGGGCAATGTGTATGTTATGTGTAAACACATACTCCCTGTTGATGTCCCCAGACATATTCCACAACTTATGAAAGTGTGGCTTAGATAAGCTAGAACTAAGACAGAATCAATCACTTGCCACAATCTACCCAATTACCAGATTTGAACAAAATTTTAGGTGAAATTAATTTACAACTTTTGTAAGGTCTGGAGTACAGCCTGTGATTTCAACCAGTATTTCCAGTAAAATGGTCACCCTGTACATATTTCAGGTTTTGTCGGTATGGGCAAAGAATGACTGTATATGTATCAAATAAACTGTGTGTGCGTGTAATGACACTCATCTCCCTCAATATTAAACATCAAACATAAATCTACTTGCATGGCTACTATTAACTCATTGAATGTTATTTAATATTATCACCTGGTTAAACCGACGAGTAAAAGCCACCACATTGGGTGAAAGGCTATGCTTTTCCTTCTTGTTCCATCCACAGCTGGCAAGCTCCTGAAACACATGTAAACACATGAAAGACAAAATGTTCAACACCTTAGATAGAAAAACAAAGTTATTATCATAGTTTAATTACAATAGCCTCTTTAATACCATTCACATGTGATCTATACACCTTAAACTCTGCACAACAAGCTGAACAGGAGTCATTTCCTTGTAAGTCGTCAGATAGAGGTTTTCCCAGGACACCTTGTCATTTTAAACAAAAACAAAAACACAGCACGGCCCCAATAATCAAGGCTCAAACTCAGGATTTATTTTATGCAAGTATAAAAGATTGCCATGATTAATGTTTAGAGATTAATACCGCGTGATCAAATTTTTGTTAGACAAGTTGCAAGTAAATTGTCATTCTAAGTGAATTCTAGCCGATATAATTTATGATTATCATATTCCATATGAATTATAATTTTTTGCAGTTAGGGTTAAAATACAAATCAAAATAAGAAAAGATTAGAAAAACAATCAGGAAACTCTGAGCATTAGCAGGAGACCCAGAGAATGCACAGACAATATGCACTGAGAGTACAAAACCAGAAATGTTAGGAGCATTACCAAAGCAATCTCATTTGACTATTCATCAGTTTTGACCATTATTACACTAATTGTTTAATTTAATAATATGTTTTATTAAGTGACCATTTTGAAAACATTTCTTAGTTTTCAAACTACTTTTTATACGTGCTTTTGAGCAAACAGAAATGTATTCTTTCATATTTTCCTTTTTTGTTCTAGTGTTGATATCATATAATTTTATTTTTTAATATTTATTATTATTTATTATATGATAACATCTTGAAATCAACAAATCTTTTACTGTTTTGTATTAAACTACAAACATCTACTTTTCGTCTTTTGGGTTATGTCTTAAGTGGACAATAAAAACTGCAAATTCTTCCTGAAGTTTATGTTTAATGTGATTCTCATATTTGACACAGATTATTTGATTTAATTCAGTCTATGGTTTTTGCATTGTTGGACCATACCACAAGATGGTTAACTTGATCAGGAGCAAGAATGAATTTGCAAACGGTGTAATATGATACACAGTGGCATAAAAGAGTATTTTTATCAGCTGGCAGCAGTGCAGGTCATCCGCATGAAGGCAGTGGTGACTCATTTCTGGATCTGTTTGAAAGCTGAAAAACGATTCAGTGATGTGCATGTAAGAAACATGCCTCTGTTATACTATGCTCAAACGATCCTATAAATATTAGTCATAGTTAACAAAACATGAAACACTTTTGCATGAATTTCGAGTATGGTGAATATTTATATGGAGAGATTAACTAATTAAGAGTTCATAAATGCCACAAGTAATATATAGCTTACTTTGGAGATTTACATATGCAAACATGCATTCTCTGTTATAAACTCTACTTCTGAAATTGTAAAGATAATGGAAAGATGCAGTTTTATGGCTGTATGTGAAAAACAATTAAAGGTTGAGTTTCATATAATCATACCGAAGTACAATACTGTACAAAGATCTCCCACAGTGTAAGAAAAACATATAGCAATATAGAAATATCTAATGTATATCAAATTTGCCTTAAAGATCCCGTAAGTAACACAATGTCTAAATAAAATTCAGGACTTTTAGGAACTGTGTCCATTCTCTTTGTTGTATCTTTTTATAAAGAGGTCATTTTAGAAAGCACATGATGCCACAGTTCTTATACATATACATATTCATGTACATATAGAAATAGGCTATATTGTTCAAAGTCTTTTATGACTATTACATTTAATATGTGGCTAAACTATGCACATTTTGAACTGATTCACAAAATACAGAACATAAAGGTCTGTAATTATCGCACGTACACTTCAGTTGTGAGACACTGAGAGAATATCACATTGTATGATATTATAAATAATTTGCATTGTACTGCATGAAGAATTTTATACAATAGAAAAAACAGAACTTAATATTTAATACAATACATTATAGAGGTTAGATGTTTCCTGTAGTTCTTGACCAAGTTTGCACACACTGCACACACTTCAGCTCCTTCCAAAGATTTTCTATTGGGTTTATGTCTGGAGACTGGCTAGGTCACTCCAGGACCTTGAAATGCTTCTTACGGAGCCGCTCCTTTGGTGCCCTGGCTGTGAGTTTCAGGTTATTATCATGCTGGAAGACCCAGCCACAACCCATCTTCAGTGCTCTTACTGAGGGAAGGAGGATGTTGGCCAAAATCTCGCGAAACATGACCCCATCCATCCTGCAGTGGGTTACTAATGGTCAGCTTTGAGAGGTCCTTGACCAGGTCCTCCTGTGTATATCTGGGCTCATTCCTCAAAATCATCCTTACCCCACAGGGTGAGATCTTGCATGGAGCTCCAGACCAAAGAAGATTGACAGTCTTGTGTTTCTTACATTTTCTAATAATTGTGCCAACACAATTGCAAAGGCTGCATGTCTACAATTTTATACCATTATATGTTTTAAAACATATTTTATACATTAAAATGCAAATTAATTACTTACAAATCATACATACCCTAAAAAAATTACATACCTCTCCATCCTTCAAAGGTGGGAAAACCGGCAAAATTGTCAGTGTATCAAATACTTATTTTCCCCACTTTATATACAGAATATAAAGTAAACAAAGTTAAAAGCATTACACTATAAGGGTACCTGCAATATTTGTAAAGTACTGTATGATTTACTCACGTTCCTTTGATAAAAATGCTGTTGTCCCATTGTGTTAAAGTATGATTCCAGTTAACATTGGTGTCTAAAATTCAATAATAAACTGATATTTAATAATGTCATTGTTCCAGTACATCAAACATAGGCTTCGTTACATTTATATCTCACAAATTTGGAGGCCAGGGAAACACATTGAACTCAGACTACTGCCAGACACAGAGTGCTGTGTGGCAGGGTGCATTGTCCTGATGAGGCAAGTGCCACAGGAGATTACTAATGCCAATAACCTAGTTCAAAAGAGTTACTAAGAGTTTTGCAGCAGATCATTGCCCAGAGAATAAAACTAACACCACTAACTTGTCTTAAATCCACAGTGCCTCAGTGCACAGCGGTACCGTCCACAGGTACACTGCATATATAACTGGTTGTCCATGTGGTGGAATAGAAAATGGCAATAGACCAAACAACGTTCTACCATTGCCATCCACATTTCATCTCAAGATTCCTAAATTGAATTCATAATAAAAATAAGGATTTCATTTGAATTACTATTTAATTTTGACAACATTCTTACAGAACATTTTACAGGTGACTAAAGCACGCAAAGACACAGGGATTGTTAGGCCATGTTAAATTACACGCTTCGACTGACTACACCAGAACTCCCCCTTTTGTTTGCTCAGATAACACTCTTAAATGATCCAAAGCCAGAATTAAAAAAAGTTGTTTTATATTTTATTACTTAAATTATTTCTGTTACCCTGTAATTATATGCCCTTGTTTTGCCACCACTTCTGACTGGTTAGGAGGGTGTAAAAGCACACCACTCTGTGCAGTTTAATAATATTTCTTATATTAGCAGTGTTTCTTTATTCAAGCACTAAAACAGCTCTTGCCTTTTTTTTTTAAAAAAAAAAGGATATAGTTATATTTTAGATGTATTTAATTGTATTTTGCCTTTGGAAACCTTGTATCGTTTCCCTGAGATGACTATTTTTGACTTAATTAACTTGTTGTATATTGCTTTATACATCATGCTTCCTTGAACTGTTGGCTATAAGACCACAATACATTTCCTTACACACATTTTTTTCAGTCCTGCTGAGTTGCTGTAAATCATCTTATCAGAAAAAAGAAGTAATGATGTCTGAAAGTAATGAGAGATTTATGTGGAAGTTTCATAGCCTGCCCTAAGGCTATGCACTGAAAAGTGGCTGGAAACATCTAGAAGTGTTTAAGTTGTGGTTTTGAAAGCTGTAGTTTCCATGTGTAAGAGCAGATGCTTTGGACATTTTATGTTATATTTTTAGTAGATAAATTATTGTAGCCCACACAAGTTGATTTTTTAATTTGATATTCTACATTGCCACTAGAATAAATTAAGTGAGGCATGTCTATTACCTGTTATCTATCATCTTTATTGGATAAATACGTGCGCAGAAAAAATGTAATTAGAAATTTAAATATTTAAATATTTTAATACCCTAGAACTGCAATATATTGTTTCAAAGGCTGTGTTCTAAAACAAAGATAAAAATTGTTAAATGACCTTATGCATCCTTAACAATTTCGTGTATATAAATTGAATGTATATACTAGGGTATAGATGCTACTGATATTGTATGTTAATACAGTTCGAATAAATTATGTGACAAAATTGCAATAAAATAATTCTGTTCAGAAAAAATCTTTCTAAATATTTTTAAAGACTCAGCATGGTTTATGTGGTCAGCTATAACCGTTTTGAATCTATGAATATTTTTGCAAATATTCAGTAATTTGGAATTTGATTTCTGCAACACATTCCAAAAAAGTTGGGGTGGGGCAACAAAAGACTGGAAAAGTTATGGAATTCTTAAGAAACACCTATACAGGTTAACTGGAAACAGGTGATTGTCATGATTTGGCATTAAAGAGAGCATTTACGAAAGGCTCGATCATTCACAAGCAAGGATGGACAGGGATATCATCAACAAATTCAGAGAATCTGCAAAAATCTTCAACTAAGTCCCAAAACCAATCATTTCAGGTGGCACCGCATTAAAAACTGACATCATTCTGTAATGGATATTACCTCAAAAACACTTCAGAAAACCATTGTTACTCCATCTACAGGTGTTAGTTAAAACTTTACGATGCAAAGAGAAAGCCATATATCAACAACAGCCGGAAACACCGCCGGCCTCTCCAAGTCCGAGCTCATCTGGGATAGACTGATGCACAGTGGAAGAGATTCCTGTGGTCTGACGAGTCCAGATTTCAAATTGTTTTTGGAAATCATTAATGTTGTGTTGTCTGGGCCGAAGAGGAAGAGGACTGTGTGTGTGCACCCTACCATAAATGCTGAAACACCCACCATACCCACTATAAATGCCATAAACGCTGAAAGGTTTATTGTTTTACTTAACGTCGCAATCGGCATCAGTAACCATTTCAGCACAAAAGGTTATATCTACGCACAAGGGTATAACAGAAATATTTATATAAAAGGTACATACAGTTTTTGGAGCAACATATGCTGCCATCTAAGCAAGGGCTTTTTCAGGGACATGCCCGTTTATTTCAGCAAGAAAAGCCAATCCACATTCTGTACGTGTTACAACAGCGTGGCTTCATAGTAAAAGAGTGCAGATACTAGAATAGTAAAAGTGTGGCACATTATACAACAACGGAGACCCCGGACTGTTGAGCAACTGAATTAAGCAACAATTAGTGTCCTCACAAGCCCAAACGCTTATTGAAGAGTTAAAAGGAAAGTTGATAAAACATAGTAGTGAACTTGCCCTGTCCCAACTGAAACGTTGGAATGTCTTGCAGGCATCAATTTAAAAATGAGCAAATATTTGAAAAAAAAAAAACAATAACGTTTATCAGTTTGAACATGAAATATATTGTCTTTGTAGTTCATTCAGCTTATTAAAGATTGACAAGGATTTGCAAATCATCATATACTGATTTTATTGATGTTTTACACAACTGCCCAACTTCATTGAAATTTGGGTTGTAGGCTAGAAGCTAGTTACACAAATTCTATTAAAATAAAGCTAGTGTCCAGCTGACTTTGATCTTGATCATCATTCCAACCCAACCAGTAAGTCTGTTATATTTAACCATATATACTATACTATACTATATATTACAAATATTTTAACTCAACTGAAAAAATAGCAAGTGCTTTAATGACTGATTCTAACAGAGATTAATAAGCACTCAAAGGCTGTATCATTATTTGAAAATGCATAAGGTTTGATGATACGCATTAATCTCTGCACATACTGCAAGCTGCTTATGCAACATTGCTCTGCAAAAAATGCACACAGGAGTTTCTTTCAGTTTTAACCAATTTTACTCTTTCAATTGACCCTGACCACAGAACCCAGCAGGTTATAATTTTATTGGATACTAACCCTCCTCACCTCCCCACAACTGTGCACTGCACCTCTAGCCATTTAACCTACAATTATTGCCCAGATTGAGACACACTGTCACGTTCAGTGCACTGGCTCAAAACGCACTCATGGGATCAAACACGGAAGCACCCAAGCATACTCAAACGCCTTTGATACTGGTTACCTATTGCTGACTTTGTTTTCCGCCTATCAATCTGGACTCTGTTTGCCTATTGCCTAAACCCTGCCTGTCTATTGTTTACGGATTTACCTACCGATTTTTCTGTGTTTGTCTGGCTTGAATAAACAACTGCAATTGCCTTTTACACTTTGTGTGTATTTACACATATGCACACATACATGTCTCACTATACTTTTGAGGGTCTTCCAATGAAT
>JAYJMA010155305.1:0-14088 GCA_036873895.1 Parotocinclus cabessadecuia | reverse complement strand
GTGTAGAACCCCAGAGCAGGCCAGAGTGTACTCACCAAGAACATCCTGTCATTTCCATCCAAGGTAAGTGCTATCACGTTACCTCCTCCCTAACAGAATCCAGAACGGACATGCAGATGGGAGTAGACCTTTACGATCGCCTCACTTAATGAAACTGTCATTTTCGTTCCATTGTTCAGGTGGAATCAACAGGAGGATTTCGCAAGTGGGACAAAAGCTAAAAGTGCTACCCAAAAAATGTTACATTAAATGTATATATCGGCTACAATACGTTCAACCAATAATACTAAGAATTGCATGTAGATGGCAGAGACGATACAGTACGACTAATGTGCATTTTTAACGGGATTGTTTTTACTATTGCTATTGATATATCAAGTATTTAAATTTTTTTAAGTTGCCCTGCATTTGGTGACACAAGTGTTTTGTTTTTAAAGGTGATTTCTTAAGAATACTCAGTTTGATTTAGGTTGGTTATGTGTTGAAGTGTTTATTCTGCTTTAAAAATGTTCTCGATGCTTAAAATACTGTATGTCCTTTTAAAGCTAAAGTAGAAGACTGAGATTAGAATAGTATCATGTTTAGAGTATGAATTCATACTGAAGCCACAGTCATGATGCTTTTCATGAAGATTCTGTTCGATTCGATCACACCATACTCAAACCCATAGTCTAAATAAGAGAGCTCTTTTATTTTATCGAACAAATACAAAAGTTTAACAAACTTACTTGACTCTGTACCTCTGACTACCCCTTCCTCTCTTCTTCTCCAGCTTTGTTCTCTGTGTGCCCTTTCATAATGACTCCATTATGAAAGATTTTCATAAACTGCCTTTTATTGATGGAGTGTTTCTACTTACTTGGTGTTTTGGCACTCTGAAAAATGATTGACTGTCTTTTTTTCTTTTCTTTGCCATTTCATCTGATCTGGCTGGCTTCCCAGTAAACACCACCAGTAGCCTTTATCACAAATGTCTGGCAACTGTAACCGTCCAAACCACTTAAATATCGGACGAAACATCAGTGTCACTTGGCTACATGTTAGCAAAAGCACAAGATTCAACTGTGAGTTAATGGAGCAAACAGAATGCATTCTGGTTACAATTGTGATTTTATTTTATTCAGTAGTAGAAGGTAAGTCAAGTGTCTGATACGTCTTTAGTTTTAAGCTAAACTCTATATTAGCTCCTTATTGAAAATCAGCCAGTACTGACACACTTCCACAAACTCGGCATCGGTTGATGGCAGGCTTCGGAGCAAACCACTGTGAAGCATATAAAGGGGGCAATGCAATCATTTAAAACTCTGTTTTTATGTCTCTAATTGGCACGTTATTTCAATGCGTATTAGTACATATTATAGAAGATTATATAGCTATATTTATAATTATTATATTGGTGGGTCAAATTGCACACATTATAAATAACAGTCACATCTCACTCCTTTGATGTTCAGGCTATTTATTGAGTAACGATATGTTTATGCAACCTGGACTATGCTCAAACGGAACGTTATGTAGCAACTTGTTTTCAGTGTTTTTATGAAAGGCTCTTAAGCTCCGAATTTATAAAGACGTGGCTTTATGAACTGATGATGGACCGATACTGTACTTTGGGGTGTGAACAGAATGAGTCTTTTCAGACTTTTCAACACTATCGGTACAATCCCAGAGCTAACCGTGAAGACGTGCTGATTATCTGGTGAAAATAAATTGTTAAATAATTTCTCACCTCTTGTATGTTAGCACCTGTTGAGAAAATAACAAAGTTAGAACCCATTTGCTCTAAGAAAATCTATTCAGCAGCCCCAAAAGAAGATTGCTGTCTGGCCTACATGCCTTAGCAAACATCTGATATAGAAGTGAATTCAGAGTGGTGGATGAACCACTGGTGATTCTTCGCCTCGTTTGTATTATAGCCAAGCATAGTTTTGTTAGGCTTCCCTTGGGGTAAGATACAAAAAAATGCAGAAAAAGCTCAACAGGAAAATGGGAATGACAGCCACAGGGTTTGATATTACTGGATGTTAGAGCCACCATAGTTCATAAGGACATCGCCTGTAGCCTGCACTCATTATTGTGGTTCAGGAGACTTGTGCCATGTTGCTTTCCTGGGAGATTAGATTTTCTCCAGGGAGCAGCACCAACACTGGTCTGGAATTAATGATTGTTCCGGAGAGTCAGAAAACACGGCTATTTGGTAGCAAACAATACATTACAAAACATGGGAAGCAAGCTGATATCATTCATTTGTTTCTCACTTGCACCTCTCATAGAAACAGCAAGCAGTCTCCTTCTCATGCTACCCCATGCACTTATGTCATAGCCATTCATCAAAGCAAAAGTACTTAGGCATTCCTTTCATGATAAGAACTTGTGAACAATTGGCGATGCATTGTGAGCTAGCACATCTAAAAATGCCCTTTTATGTTAACCCAATTGCAGAGAAATCCCTCAGCACACCTTAAAGCCCTCTTTTATGCTAGAGCAGTGGTAGGAAAGCCATGGCACAATGAAGGTGTCGGCTAACCCTGAGATTGGCTTCTTTGATGGATGACAATATTGAGCCAGAACACTCAACAGCTAGTTACCTGAGAATGGAGGAAGAAACTGGGGACCGAAGTCCTATTCTTTTCTGGTTTGTTGATGGATCATGGATGCTCCTGAGGGTCTGTGACGTAGGACATGAAGAGAAACCTATTAAAAAGCTGATCAACTGCAGTGGAGTGTGGCAGCTTTAGCTGGGGCTTCTAAAACCTTACATAAAACCCCTTGCCCATCTGATTTTAGAACTCAGCACCCCAACATAAGCTCCATACCTGAATAATAAGGACTGCCCAGATATGCAAGAGCATGCAGCGTTTATTACTTTCAGAAAGACACGAGTTCAGGACACTTGTTGCTTTATTAATTGATTACAATCTCACTTAAGGTTATTCTTTTTTTAGTCTAAGCATTGAAGGAAGACCTCTTGGGGGTGTTGACCCGACTTGCTATTTCCTGGTCAAGGTCACAGGGATTCAGAACCTGGATGGGATGCCAGTTTTTAACCCTGCATTTAACACCAACAGGTTTTAACCCTGCTATATATAGGTCAGAGTCATGGAACCCCAACATTAGTGCAAGTCCCCGGTCCATTGCAGGGGCTAGAACCATGATCCATGCACTAGTGGTCTTGCTTATTAGAACACTAATGAGTGGGGTACATGCATTCGCCATTTAACGTCCATCTAATCGATGCCCTTTTGCTTTAAAAATTAGTATACTAAATAAAAAAAACATATATAAGTAATATCATAAATGCATCCGTTAAACAGCGCATATTACATTTTTTTAAGGTTTTAAATCTGCTTTGCTTGGCCAGCTTGGGTTATGGGTGTCAGTGACTATCCCAAAGCTTGATTCTTGACCAAATGACATTCAATGAGAACTGGCAGTTTCAACATCAGAAGCCTTGTGTCAAGATCAACCTGCACAATTCACTATCCCATTCCTCCTCATCTCACATGATGGTAATCACTCCCATAGTAGACAGACAACAAAAGTCACTGCTCTGCTGGATGCCTTCTCCCTCCAACAGCTGCTGTAATTGGCACAATATTGTTTCTCCAGGCTGTCGAACGGGCTTTGCTATCTGCTCTCCACTTTGTAATTGCAGTGCTGTTTAGAAGTCATGTTCTCTGTACTAATGACAGCAGGAGATATGAACTTTGAGAGCATATGCTGTTCTGTACTTTCGGAGCTATTCAGGGTTCTGTGTAAAGCCATCCACCAGTGGCTCCTGACACCGCACGCGTTAATTAGTCCATCCGTGTATATTCGAATATTACCAGATGCCCTTTCGATCTCACTTCAGACGCAGCTTGATCGTAAAATCCTTTTCGAAAGTTACTTTGTTTAACCTTTTTGCCTGGCTGCATTGGCTTACATCGATCTCCCCACCCCCACCCCCCCTTTCCCTCTGCCCTAGTAGAGTCTGGCTTCCTGGTCTGCAGTGTGACATTCCTCAGCCCATTCATTGTTGCCACTTTCTGATCATCAGTATGGGAGGTACTAGATTTCAGAATCTTTTTCTGCCTGCCTGCGCATGCAGTAGCCACCTGGCCCCAGTGGACACAAACAACACAGAAATCTTACAAACGAGGAGACTAAACAAAGGCAAATTTGGTATTTGCTCAGATAAGCTGCCTTCTGCCTCCCCTGATAAGATTCTTGGCGCTCCGCTGAGAGATGGGCCATTCTTTTGAGAGGAGAGAGAGTAAATAAGGGTGTGTTTGGAAGGAGAGTTGGAGATGTGCCTCCATCTGTCGAGGGACTCTGTTACTCTATGGATGCATGGACGCCTACCTGTCTTGTAGCCCTTTTATCCATCTGTGGTTTTTTTTGTTGACAAAGATGCCTTTACCTCTGTGGTGTGGGAGGATGTGGTGCATAGCAGCCAGGACTATTTTTATTTCTTTTTAACTCTATTAATGTTTTGGGTTTTTTTTATGCATTGCTAGCATGTCTTCAGAGCTGGTCTGACTTATACTTGTACAAAAAAACAGAAGTCTAATTTGTTGCCTTATCTTCTCCTGGGTTAGAACGTGCCATTTAGCAAATTCAAGACATCCCTGCCTTTGTAAAGATAGCAAGTCTGAAGCACAGGCTAGGAATTAATCATTGTCACAGGAGCAGATTACAGACCCTTACAGCTTTAGGACTAAGAGATGTTGCAGTCTTTAGTTTGTCCATTACAGAAAGTCAGTTAGCAGCTGCTTAGAAGCAGGAACTTCTGAATGCAGTTTGGCTGCATTTGCAGGGAGCCTAGACGGGTGAAGCTGGAATCCTCCCCTGTTGCTTCAACAGTTACCCCTGCCCGGTCCTGCAGTGGATTCGCACCCATTACTGGATGCATGTTTGCCCCATGCGCTGTGCATATTGATGTCATCTGTTTAAATAAATCTAGAATGCATTTTGAAAGGCACATGGGCGTGCCAAGCTGCATCTGTTGAGCCTGTGGCACCATATATCATATTGTGTAACATTTCTCAATTCAGAAGCCTCCTTCACATTCAGTCAGTTGAGGTGATTTTTTTTTCATCTTGACTCCAGAGCAGACCAGCACCTAACATATGGGATAATATATCAGATTTGACTTGTCCATGTTTGTTATAGGAGTTTGCATGGGACAGAGTTATAAGGAAAATCCCACTCCTGCTATAATTTGGAAGCTTTCGGCCCGCTCCCTTTCGCAATGTAGATAATAAGTTCCCACCCGCAGCCTCGGATACTTCACATGATACTGGACACGAGGAAAAGAATGTTGTTCATTGAAGAGGGCTAGAGCATGCTGCGTTTATCTTGGTCTATCCACTCACAAACACTGAAAACTTGTTCTAGTAGTACATTAGATGCTGGTCTGCAGATTTTTATTGCACAATAGCTGACAATTCAAAACATGTAGTTCATATTATTATCCACTTTACAAATAATTAAAGCCTTAATTTCTTAATTAAAGGATTTTTCAGCTTGTGTTAATTATGCAGATTTTTCTCATTCATACACGCTAGTATATGGCCAGCTGGTCACAAAGTCCGTCAATGCCTGCCTTTCTTTCTGTTATTTTATAAATACCTTTTTGTCACTAAAGCCATGCCATTCTAGTACCCTCTTGAGTAATAAAGTCATACTTTTGTGTCTGTGGTCCAGCCTCATTGCTATAGAGATGCATTTTGGGACATTTTGTACCCATTCCATTCTGTGAAAAAGGCTGTTGAAAGAAATGGACATGGACATTGGTTAGTGCCGTAGACACACAGTCTTGTAATGCTAGCCTATGCTGCATTTCACCTCTAATGTAATCAGATTCCTTTATTTATGAACATGAACAGTAATTGTAAAAATTATGATACAAAAAATCTGGGGAAATCTGTAACGCGTTAGTACAGCATGATGGACCTGATACTTTTGTTTGGCGGAAGCCAAAAATGTATTGAAAATTTGCCAAATGAAACGGAGACCTGGCATGAATGCAAACCAGTTAATATAGCAATAGGTGAATGAGAATATACAGGTAGTGTGGAAACAAATAAAGAGAACTAATTAAAAAGACAGACGCATACTTATGACTACCATGTACAGCTTGTAACAAATAAATACTTTGTACAAAAAAAGTCTCTAACCATGAACAAATATTGAATAGTCTCTAGCTCAAACACAACTCACTGGTAAGGTAATTACACATACCTTGAGGTGCCCAGCTGTTCACGGCCACAATGTCTGAGGTTAGGAAATGTATTTTCTATTCTAATTTAAAGACCTTGTCTGTTAAAGTGACCTTGTTTGATTATCGGATGGACGTTAAATAATGCAATTCGACAAGCCTTTCAAACAAATTAAATACACAGTCATTTGAAACTGCCATATATGCCAATTGATGTCCACATGAAACCTGGAGCCTTAGTTTCAGAGCAGAGCATTGCCCAGACCATCACACATATTGGGTATATGATATATAATGGAGGCTCCCTATTTCATCTGCATAAAACATGTCGACTATGAGACACAACTGTTCACTTACCTAATCTAATCTAATGTATACAGATCTCAACAGGCAGAGTTATATTTAGATAATCGACATTTATTTATTCTGTGAGTTGTCAATGTTTTGACTGAACTGTGCAAATAGCCGTCACATGACACTTATTTAATCTCTGAACCCTGAGCCATTTGGGAATTAATATAACTCTATAGTTTTAGAAATTATGCAAACATGTCACACAAACGAATGTTGAAAGCATTATTACACTGCCTACGAATTGGGGGGAATCTGATGAAACAAGCTAAGTTTAAGCAATGCAAAAATAGCTCTCAAATTTGAAGTCAGCAGGGAGTTTCTATCACAGCAGCTTTTGTTTACCTAGAAGCAGTAATGGTTGCTTAGCAAGGGTTAAAGCAGAAAATAGCTTCAGGTAGAAATGGAAGCAATATTTTCGGAACAAACTTATTTTGCCATTGGCCATCATTAGATTAGATTGTTTCAGTGCAACAGTGTGCCAACAGTGGCACAATGAACATGTATACTAACTTCGGTGGCAAGTATTTGTTGTCATCCCTTCAAGAATGGCCTTTTCATAAGGATAGCAGCCAATAAATCACTTCCAAATCTGAATTTTTTTCAGTCGTTAAGAGTTCTGTATGGTCGTCATTCCTTTACTGAAACAATAAATCTGATTGGGACCGAATACTTTTGCACAGTACTGTATAGAGTTGCATGTGGTTATCATGTTCTACAATCCACACTCAGAAATGACTGTTCAGTTTATTCCAGCTCAGTTAGTGTAATCAAGCTAAATATATCGTTAATGGAAAGTTGCTGTAATACACAGTCTATTCGGGGATGAGAATAATTACTGTGTGTAAACACTGAGGCTTAATGTAGTGTGAGGACACAGGTTAATGCTCTGGTAGTCATTTAATCAAATTATGTTTTTATTTAGATTAAACTCATGTATGTCAAATCAAATGTATCTGTTGTGGAAAAACTCTTAATGTTCATAATAATAAATGAAATAAGAAGAACACAAACTTTGAAGGGAACGAACTTCTTTAGGATGTTTTGGAAAGATGATTGTCCATTAGAGGTTTTCTAAGGTGTTGTTAACGGTGCACTTGTGGAATAAGCAAAAATTGTAACTTGACCAGGGGTGCCAACACGTTTGCATGCCCTGTGACATCTGAGATTCATCCACAGACAGACGTTTGACTTTAAAGTGCATGTGTGACAAATGTAATGTCATTCAAAGTTACTGTAAACAATTTAACATTAAGACCAGTCACACAGATATACTCCAGACCCAATTTAGCATGGTCAGATAACCTATTGCATGTCTTTGGACTGTGGGAGGTAACTAGAATACCCGGAGTAAACCCGTAAGGACAGAGGGAGGACATTCAAACTCCACACAGAAGGGACCCAGGCCCCAGATTGGACCTTTTTGCTTTGAGGCAGCGGTGCTACTCACCAGGTCACCATGCCAGCCCATATTCTTAAGTATATTCACTACTATTCCACACTTCTTTGCAAAAAATGTCAAAATGTTAACTTTTTAATATCTATGCACTGCATAATGCCAGTTATATACGACCGTGGATTAAGGATAGTAATAAATGATCATTTGGTTGTATTATAATAATAATAATAATAATAATAATAATAATGGTTATTAATCTACATATATTACCTTGATGGATACATTTGCTGTTTTAATGTAAAATAACAGTACAGTCTTTAGTGCACAAAGTTTTATTAAACACAGGCGGCACCTGCGTGAACAAACTGAATGCTGAGCAACGTTTAGATGGTGTTGCACCAGAATATTGATGATGGTGATGAGCAGCTCCATTTTTATTTTAGAATTGGTGTCCGTTTCTGTCACACCGTGAGGGAAGACGCGAGGGGAGTGAGAATTTCTGTGCCTTTGCAAAATACAAGGTGGTGTATTTTAAAATAGAAATGAAATTTTAACTCAGTACCGCATCAGCATGATCATGCTATATCTACAAGAGTGCTTAGATGTGCTTCTGCATCATATTTTGTGAAGTTTGTTTGTTTATGTCACGTCAAGTGGTGGCACAGTGGTGCAAGGGGTAATATATCATTTTCAGTTTGTTGCTTTGTTTGGTTATTTAATGTCACATCAGCATCAGCATGGCTATTCATGACAGGAGCATGGTTAGAACAATCCCAGTCGAAAACACACACTGGGTAGTTTAGAGCGGCCAATTAACCTATCACATGGCTTTGGAAGTAGGAGCAAAACTTTGGAGTACCTGAAGTAACCCAAGTTGAGGAAAACGCGTGCGTGCAGACAGAGGTCAAGATCAAACCGGGAATCTCTGGAATTGTGCGGCGTCTTCACTAACTGCTCTAGACACCGTGCCACCCTACTTTGTGAAATTTCCAAATGACCCGCTTCCTAATTTTCAGCGTATAGACATCACCCTTGCCACCATTTAGCAATGAATAAATATGGAGGAAGTGTTCGACTAAATGTTAATTGCACCAATTGTTGTGACATGGAATAACCATCCTGAATAGAGGCATCTGTTGTACTTCTGTCTGCATGCAAGGTTTTCTTATTTCACTCTTAATGTCGGTGGAATAAACAATTGAATTTAGATTTTCCTCCTGTAGGCCTTGTAGCATATCTATTAAAATCCTGCCCAGTGCATCAGCACAAGAGAGGACAACAGCAGTGTTCATCAGTCAATTCTGAACTCTTTACTGCCGATTCTCTGCATTTGTATGGACTGCTAGTCATGAGCAACATAAGACGAAAGAGTCTGCACACTAAGGCAGGAGTGTGTGTGTCTTTCTGGGACCTGCAGTGTTAAATAGCCTTCAGAGGATAACGTTTCTGCCCAAGCTGCTCTTTAGGTTCTCACTGTACTTTCTATATAAAGAAATTTATATTAGGGTGGTGATTTTATGACTGGAATTACACAAAGGTGTGACTTGAACTTGAACATCTGCAGCGCTGAGGAAGTTTTGTTTCCTCAGACTAAGACCTTTTCCCTTGGCTTAAGTTTTTTTCCCCTTATGCTTCCGTTTCGTGGCCACGTGATCCCAGTTAATCTCGTCCTATATATATTATATATATATATATTTTATATATAATTCTACATATTAGCATGTTAGTGATGTTAAGGCTGATGCACTGTTTTCATGACTCCTGGTAGACCTGCTTAGGAATGCTGGTAAGTCTTGCATCATCTCCACTTGTTTCCATCTGACAGATTGTTTTAGTTGACCCAAACATCTGCATGACGGGTCTCTGCAGAGAGATAAAGTCTGTGAGGAGTTATTGGAAATGTTTTATCAGGGGAGCTCCAACTATCTTGACCTGCACAAACACAGCCGAACTTGTTTTGCACCATGGGATGGGGGTTGTAGGTTAAGGTATGCATCCGTATCGTTGCGTTACTGCATCTGGGTACTTTGAGATTTGGGAATGTGAGTGAATTTTCAGAAACTCAAAGAAAAGTTAACAGATGACAAGTAAATACAGGAGCTACCCGATTTACGATATAAATACGATCAAATAAATGTAACGTAAAGCGGAGGGTTTCAGATATACTGTATATTTTATTGAGAAGCCTACCTTAAACAAGCTTAAAACACTTATTAGCATACAGTTTTGCAAAATCTTCAACCCAATGCTTATTGTATAAGACAGTGTGATGTTTAATGTAATTTAGTGAATCATGTATTGAAAGTAAATGCCCCATTGGCGTGCCCATAGCTCTGTGCTCAGAGAGCTTACTGTTTACTGCTGCTCAAATGCCCAGGATATGTGGGAAAGTAGCATATGGTGTATTGCTTGCTTGGGAAAATCTAAATACAAAAATAAGAATACAGGTTCTGCTGAACATGTGTTATGTGTGTATATGCATTTCCAAGGTAAAGTTTGAAAATCGTAAATTACACCATCATAAATTGGGGAATGCCTGTAAGTATATGTTCACCTTACACACTGACATTCAATGTATTCAAACTAAACCTGGGTTGATAATATATGCAGTTGAATCCAGTTAATTGGACAAACCGGTTATTCAGACCAAATCCTAAAGTACCGAAACAAATTCTATTATATACGTGTGATGTTATTCGATTATTTGGATCAAAATCGGACCAAAGATTGTGAGAGCGAATAAGAAAAAGAAGCCTCAAGTCGCCACCTAGCCACTGCAAAGCAGGTCAGCGAGATATGGGAAGATTTTTGGGATCCCAGGGAGAATTTCTGCTTTTATCAAAGGTCAGGAAATCCAAAAAGTTGTGTTGACAAGAGCAAAACCAGTGGGAGGTGACCACACCCACCACTTTCTTGAAGTGCAGTCCGTCAGATCACACTGGATAAGTCCTTAAACCGCTGACTGGAATTTATTAAGAACTTTTAGAAGATCATTTCGAAAAACTTGTTTACAAAATTTCTTTTTCAATGAACAAAGTTCGTAAGCAACAGTAGTTCTTGTTTGTACGTTTGCTATATGTGTAAATCGTACAATAAAGGTTTAATAAACATTTAATATGTTACATAAATTATAGCATGTCCTGTCTTGTAACATAGGGCATGTTCGTTTAATTGGACCAGCTGATTAAACTATAAATACCACTATAAATATTTGGGTTATCACCAAAATGTTTTTTGCCAAATAAATATTTACCATCATCAGAGATTTAACTATAATAGTAGTAGTTTTTATATATTTATATATCTTCACCTCCCTTCTCATGCTGCAGCGTTTTGTTAGATACTGAGACTGTATACATTTGGTTCTCATTTCTGACTGGTTACGTGCTGTGGAAGCAGTCATTTAATTCTTCAGTAAAGTCAGATAAGACTGAACAAGCAGCTCTCCCTAAATTTTAACCGGTTTCCCTTTGCATTTCTGACAGCAGTCTTAAGGTCCCCTCTTAGTTAATTTAAATAGAGACCATAGCCAAACTCCTTCTACAGCGAGAAACATTTGTGAAATTTCCTCTCGTTCATGTCTGTTAGATTTGATTCCTCCTTAATATGAAATGTTTCTTCTAATTGACTTCCTCAATAGGCTTAAATATGCAACTCCTGAGTGCATACAAAAACATCAACATTTGATAAAAGTTGTAAGAGTCTCTGACTTGATCTTGAAAACTCCTCATTGCTGTACAATAGACAGAGTAATACACAAAAGAACATTACATCTATTAGCTATTAAGATTTCATTCAAAATGATTGCTGGGAAGTTTCATGACTTAAGCAATTATGGTAAAAAGTCATGGTCAGTCAAATCAAAGTCAGTTGTCAGATGTTGTAAGTAAAATCAAATTAATATAAAAGAATTTGCAGAAATGAGCAATTTCTAGTTTTTTTCTAATTTCTAGTAATTTGTAGTTTATATTCTCATCCAGTAGCACTACTGCTTTGGCCATGGTAACCTAAAGGGGCAGGGATTTGTAAAGCACTACTGTAGAGCCAAAATAGAGGAAATGATGGACATTTTATTTTGCACATTTTGATTTGATTCTAAAATAAAATACGCAGTCAAAATACGTTGCCAAAATAACAAACAGTAAAACGGCAGTCTAAAATATTCCTTGATCTGTTGCTCATCTACGTCCCCAAGTTCCTTTGTCAACCTAAGAATATAAAAAATTCAAAACCTTTTACCTCACCTGAAAAGTTAGTAGTACTCATCTTTAGTTCTTCACGGCAATACAAATCTTTGTAAACCACACCAAACTAATCGGCTCTTCCTTGGCCCCATCTATTTTGCACAGGGAAGCAAACTGCAAATGTCTAGTGAGGCTTTACATGCAGACGCTTTTCTGAAAGTCTTATTATATCCACCGAGTTCACTCTTGTCTTCTTTCCATTATCTGTACTTTTCTCCAAATTCCTTGTTAAATTAGCAACTTCTTGCTGTAATTAGCATATCTTGTAACAGTGGCTGACTTTTACATTTTATTTGGTTTTGCCAGCTGATGCATTGGTTCATTTGATAAATGAGAAGGTTGGACAGAATATTCACTCTACTGTCAGATGCAGCTATCATTATGGTGCATTTATGCTGTATACTTATTTAGAACTGTGAAGACACTTGCATTCCTGGCTATTAACTGCACGGGAAAAAATAAAAGTACACATGTCTGCACAATTTGTAGCAGTTAAGTTACCACTGGTGTGTCAAAGCAAGAATTTATAGCGTTTATGATGGGCAGATAATTAATTGTACATTAGACTTTTTACTTGCTGCTCAGAATCGGACCAAATTAATGATGACTGGTCAATCAGTTTAAACTAATTCGTTCCCTTTTCATGTATGGCACCATGACTCCATGGGTGTGTATCAGTAATAAAGAGGATGTAAGAAATGTTACTTTGGGCTGCATTATTGAACCAGTGAAATCTGAAGTGAGAATAATCCTGTCGTGTTTAGCATTTCCAGTTACTAAGTTAGATAGTTTGCTGGCTTTTTACTGTAAGCAAGCAAAATATAAACTGCAAAGATATAACATATAGTTAAAATCACTTCTGTGCTGCTCTTCATAAGCACATAAACAGGAATTGCAAACTATAAGTGCTCAGCCAAGTACTTGAGCACAAAGGCACTCGAAAAACAACAGTAATTGTATTGCTCTGTTAAATAGGCCCAAGATCCTTTATACACATATGTTTACTATACAGTACCATATACAGTACAGAAATCACTTGTGTCCTGCTCTTGATAAGCACCAAACATGGATTGCAAAATACTTTTGCACTACCAAGTTCTTAAGCTTGAAGATGCTTGAAAACAGTGGTAATTATTATTGGTTTATTTAAAGAGCTTTAAAAGTGTTTTGTAATAAGTAACACATACTTACATGGTGTAATTCATTCAAAGTCCTGTTAATGTATTAATGTGACCTTTCTACTTAACGTTCACATGTTGGTAATTTCACTGCTACACCAGGTGACTATGTAAAAGCTGGGGTTGCAGAAATTGGCTGTGGCAACCATCATCATCAGGACGATCCTGACTCAAAATAGCATCAGTTTCATTATAATAAAGCTTAATAATTTAATATAATTTAGTTGTTGCTACATGCTTTGCGTTTGATTATTAATTTTGGTTTTGCAAGCAATGCAAATTTAATGAAAATTAAAAATTCTAAAAATGATATAGATGCACTACATTCATTTCTTCAAACAAACACAAATATTGTAAATTGTCAGTTTGCTGGTAGTACGTTTTGGTTTGCTTGTTTTAGTTGCATTATTGTATCCTGCTCTCAGGCAAACTGTGGGCCATAATCCCTTTTATTTAAGAATGTTTGCAGTCAGTTGAGAAGTATTATACTGTATAATAACAAGCTTAAACACTTCTTGTGATTCACTTTGTCCTGCTAATGACTTATGATCAATGTTATGATAGGGTCCCCGGGAGATCTCGCGAGACCATTCCTAGTCTCGCCAAATCCCCAGGATCCCTATCAGGTGTTTATACTGGAGCCCATAATGCAGTATCCACAGACAGACCACAAATACGGGAAAAACCAAGGAACATTTATTTAACAAAAAACAC
>JAYJMA010155294.1:0-14088 GCA_036873895.1 Parotocinclus cabessadecuia | reverse complement strand
ACACACACACACACACACACACACACACACACACACACACACACACACACACACACACACACACACACACACTAATTGATTGCTGGCTGAGTTCTAGCACTCTACATTGTGCTTGATATGTTATGCCTCATGACAGCCCATAGAAATGAGTGTTCAGTGTGTAAGTCTAACAGTGTATGACACAATGCCACACGGCAAAAAACACATCACGTCTAGTTTGGGAAGCTAATGTGAAGAGAAAGGTTAAGAGGGTTTTACTTTATTTTATTTATCTGTTAACATTTACTTATTTCTGTTATTTGACCTATTACTACAGATATATTTGACTACATAAATCATACTGCTCACAAAATTTTTACATGCAAGCCTATCTAAACTCAAGGAGGTTGGGTCCCTTTTTAAATCTTGGTCCTCTCAAGGTATCTACCTTAACATTTAGGGACACTCTATGCTTGCTCAATTTGGGATTGGCATTGGATATTTGAAGTTAATTTTAAACTATACAGATGCTTTGAGACAATGCTCTATTATAAAAACTGCTATAGAAAGAAATCTGACTTGTTTTGACTTGACTAAAAGAAATTTGATAAAATGCATAGTTACGAGTTATAACTGTAATGTAGCTTTGGGATGGATAAGGAAGCAGCATCTGAGGAAATTTGCTCATAATGGAGACCTTTATTAACAGCCAATGGCACAGACAAAATTACCAGCCCTGGCAAGGACTATTTGCTTATCAGTGTGACAGGAAGGCAAAGCAACACCCCCAAACCCACCTTCATATAAACCATAAGAGACCATCGAGCTGCTGATTTGCATACTGGAACAGGGAAATCCCACAGCAGGGTAAACGGAACTACATCACTATATTTTAAGGCTGGGCACTGCAATATAAATATCACAAAATAAACACCAATACACACTTTTGCGAGGTGTCTGTTGTAATTAAATTGAATTGACAAGATAAAACAAGACAAGGCAAGATAAGAAAAGAAAAGAGGAGAGACCCTTTTATTATTCCACAAGAAGAACATTATTACACACAGATGCATGAAATATGCATATAGTTTCAATATAAAAAGATGCAATAAAAACAACAGCTAGAATAAAAACAATGTTACAAAAATGTACATAATACAAATATTGCACAGTAGAGCTGAAATATTTAGCATATATTGCAGAACATATTGGCATGGCATAGAAATTTCCACATTATTACACGTTATGCTGGGAATAATTAAAGGATTTTTTTAAAAAAAAAACCTTTGCAAGTTGGAGAAAACATTTGCTGGATTTAATCTGATCTAATGATTTGACCTTATTTCAAGTTAGCAGACAATAACAAACAATTTGGATTTAATTGTGACAAAAAAAGGAACTGAATGAAAGTGTGATGCCTGCACTGAAGGGGGCAGAATTTGAAACCTCAACTCTGTAACTGACGGACATCGCCTTGGCGTTTACGTACATCTAATGACAGGATGCTTCAGCGATGGAAATCAACACTGTGCCAACTGAGCCACTCTGGTTCGTACTCCGCCTCTGGCAAGATCTGTTAGTTACACAGTTTCAATTTGAGTGACGTTAATTCCAGATGTTATGCTTCTGCATGGTTTCAGTGCCTGGTGCTGTTCAGTCCAGATTTTTTTCAGATGACTCAATGTGATTCTGCATCGCTAGAGGCTTTCGTGTCTTGGCACTCTTGCATTATGAGACAATAACCCAGGTTCCCTCGCATCACAACATAGAAATGTTTTTTTATGCCGTTATTGAACCCACTGATTGAGAAATAACAGTCCAGGCTGAAATAACGGTGTATACATAGTGGTATTTAATAAGTGGAAGAATCAAATGTTTTTAAGATAAGATAAGACAACACAAGATAACCCTTTATTACTCTCACAGTGGGGAAATTCATCGTGTTACAGCATCAAGGGAGAGCAAGCACTCAGTACAAAAAATAAAAAGATAAACATTACAGTATATACAATTTGAATAATAAAAGTCTTGAATTCTTGAGATTGTATTTAAAAATAGTTGCATGTTGCTTCTTGAAATGAAAATAAATGCAAAATGTAAATGAAAAATATTGCACATATGTCACACTGAAAATTCAATTTACTGAAAGTGATTAGTGTTTAAGTGTGTTAGGTTCAAAGAGAAAAACTGTGGGTAGAATAAAAATCCTAAAACAACCTATGTTTTAAAATATCTGTTATATAGACTTCTTTCAGCATTGTGGTATTCAGGACACTTAAGCTATACAGGAAAGTTAAGTTAGTTAAGTTATTAATAAATAGATTGTAGGACAACGATGGTGGCTCAACTGTTAATGACCTGGCATCCCAACTGGAAAGATTGCCAGGTCAAATCGTGTCCTACTAACTTCAGGTCACGCTTAGCTCAATTGTAAATATCTCAAAGTGTGTTTTGTAACATCATATTGCTACACAGAAATAGTCTACCTTAAAATATTCATACTACATACAGTATAATGTGTTTTGTTAGGGTCTTTGAGGACACCTGTAATCAGGGTTGAGCATGGTGGAAAGTGGAATGTGATAACAGAAATAAACAGCAAGACTTCAAACTGAAAAAAGCAAATGTAAGGGCTCATGACATACCTAGATGGTAATGATAATAACTGTGATTCAGACTCCTGGTCCGTGTCAGTGGGCCCAGAACTGCACACCGACACTGGTGTCTAATCACACACAGGTGCAACCAATTCCTTACCCACTCCCAGTCTGGGTCCGCCTCTCTTTACCTGTACCAGAGCTTGAGTGTACCCTCTGTCATCACAGTCAAGCTTGAGCTCTAGGTGACAACGTTAAACATAATAATGTCCAGGAGAGGCAAGAATGTGAGTGAGCACAAATGATGTCATCTAGTTACTGAGGGGGAAAGGATATTTATTTGTGCCTCACTGATGACAGGAAATCAGTGGCACTAATTAATATTCCAGATGGTGTTGGAGCTGGCCAAGAAATCAATGACATCACCACCCCCACTACCATGAGAAACAGGTACTGTCCTGAATAGGGAATAGTCTTGTTATGAAGGTACAATTTGAAACCCTCTGCCCCTGCACGAACCATTACCCCTGTTAATCAATAATCTTCTAAAACTGTTGTGATGGTACAGTTCAAATTGAAAGCTATTTTTATGCCTACAGACCTCAAGTCCAATGATGAGGAGCTATTGTTCAAGTTGAATAGACATGTACACTGCTCTCTAAAATTAGAGACGTGACAATGGCAAGGAAAAGCTCCCCGACACCAATTATGTAGAAACACTGCAAGGAACTTAGATCAAATGAAGAACCGGTCCTTCTCGGGGCCAGACCGGACAACAAGATTAATTAATAGTCAATAGCGTAGGTGTGTGCTGTTTATCATCTGCATTACGTTCTGTGAAACAGGACTGTCACCAGAATGGATGTTAAGCAGACATTACCGTAGTCACAATATCTTTATTTGATACTCTTGTGTAAAAGTAGGGGTCAGTAGCAACATAGCTGCAGCATTCCAGGTTTGATCCTGTCCTCAGTGGAGTGTGTGGAATTTGGATGTTCTCGGACAGTCCGAATAGAAAGTTTTATGAACAACACTGATGATCAGCCAGATTATACAGAGACTATAGAATGATAACGAGTATATGTGAACCAGTTTATATTCTATACTTCAAGTTTGGGGGGTGGGGGTGGGGGGGCAGTACTGTTTACACCAGGACAGGCACATATACGTACAAATGCCATTTGAAACATGTTCTAAGTCTGTTTACAGCCACAGCATTCAGAGTCAAATGACAAATTTAGATTTCCTATTGTCATTTATTATAATTCTGTAAAACGGTCAAAGTGAACGGACGTAGATTGCACGGACATAACATGATTAAATGGCACATTCCTATATAATCAAAGTCACCATAAGTGTTAACTGTGTACAAGACAAATCCATCTGTGAAAAACTGGAATAAAAGTCCTCTCAGTGGAACTGTAACTAATAATAGTCACTAAGGGTAGACTGTAGGACTGGTCCTGTTACTAAAACAGATCTGGTGCTTTCAGTGTGTAATCAGTCCATAATCTGTAAATGCATGATACAATGGTTAGTTCAGTTATAAGCAGTTAATTCAGAATTCAGAAATCAGTTTAATTTCAAAATGTATATACTGTCATATGATTTTTTTCCCCCCAGTCCTATATTTTAAAGGAACAGAGCACCGGTGCATTAGAACCCAGTGTGGACAATGTACTGTATTGCTTTCACTTTAGCTGAAAGTCTTAATTAGGTAGGGTTTGTGGAATTGCCAGTGGTAGGTCATCTGTAGAGAGGATATCTTAATGAATCTGGACTTATCCAATCCCCCTTATCTTCCCTGTAAAATATCAACTACCTAACATTTTCTACAAACTAATGAGGAACAGCAAGGGAAATGAATTAACAGATAAAGAACTGGCTATAAATCCAATAGCTGCACCATTTCCACAGGCTGGGATGGGGCAAAACCTCATTTGCGATTCTATACAAAAAATGCACCGCTGAGTAAAAAACAATTTATTAACTTACACCGCAGTGAAACATATATTATTATAAACTCCTCTTTGTTTCAATCTTATCTCATTTTAAGAATAAGTAGGTTGGTGGAGAATACAGGGGGTAAGACTCTGTCTGGCCTTTCTCGACCTCCCAAAAAGTCAGTTCTGCCTCTTAGGTTCTCTGACAGATTCTTACATTTAGACACACACTCCACCAACCTATGATTTATTGCCTTGAGAAGAAGGGCTCCAAAAAAAAGCTCCCCAAATCAGTCCGATTTTGTGTTTTTCAGCCTTGTTAGCTGGATCTCCACAGCATGAGCTTGAGTAAAACTTTTTCTCCATGCTATCCATCCTTTCTGCTGCCTACCTCTGACCCTCCTTTGCCCATTTATTAACGCTATAGATGCTGCCATCTGTACTGAACTGCAGTGTCACTGGTTTCAGTACAGTATATATTAAACTATAACTACTTCAAACATTCAATATCTGTCTTAAAAACTATTCACCGCTGTAGGATAGAATACCGAATATGTAAATAAATACAACACAATAACAATCATATAACAGCTACCTAATTACATCCCCCATCATATAGAACAGCCCACCCGAGACAAATAAATTTGCATCCCATTATAATTGCAGCGATCTAATTTGGGTTTGTGTTCCAGCATTACTTCCGACTGGGTTCATTTAGATTGGGGTCTCTGTGTATATCAGGGTGGATTATATTTGCATTTAGCCAGTGCATCTTATACAGACTACAGGTGCTCACACATTACAGTCAAAGGAGAAACTTTTTAAAAATGTTTGTTAGCCTATTTGTAGATAAATGTGAAACAAATCTCAGATGGACTTCTTTGATTATATTCTTTATAATATTATATTGTCTATTTTATTGTAGGGTAGTTTTTTATTTATTTCTCAAACATTTCAAAACCAAATATTCCCAATAAAATATCCCCTAATATGTGTGAGAAGTGTAGGTTTTGATCTCAGGAAAGAAGGGGCCCAACCACGTATAGTAAGAATGGGGAAACAACTAAAGAGGCAGAGCAAAAGGCTCTCTAATTTACAGAATACCAAAAGGTGAATACAAAAATCTCGCAGCTGTGATGCATCCCAAATGGGAATGGCAGCCACAGCTGACGTGTGAAATGTGTGGCAATGTGCGCCGATGCGGCAGAGGGCAAAGGTGCAGTGATCACAAGAAGGTGCTGATTTGGGACACTTCCCAAATCGAGTGGCGCAGAGGAGCGACGGTACGCCAGGGGGCGAGCCCAAGCTTGTATGTGCGAGGCGCAAGAAGAAGCCGGATCGGGGCGTGTACCAAATCGAGTCGCAGAGCCGACCGGAGAGACTCGCTTACCAGCCAATGTAGGACGGGGGAGAGAAACCCTGATTCTGTCCCTGAACCAGAAAATACCTCAGGGATTTCCCCCGTACGTGTCTGTCGGCACTATAAGCCCCGGGACGTTACTGACTGGCTATAAATAACGTTCTATACAAAGCGTTCTATACAAAGTAACGTAGCAAATGGAAGACCGAGTGTACTGTTTGTGACAACGTTGCCCCGAACAGGACTGAGGCTCATCTTTAAGTAACAGGAGCCCCAGGTGTTCGTCATTATGTCGTCAATTAAACTCAGCATATAAACGGCACCACTGGACGCTACTGGGGCGAGCCACGAGCAAAACCGGAGCGTAACAGAGCTCAATGCTGTTTTTGATCAAACGGTCAGATAATGGTCAGGTGCTGAATATTTTGATAGTGAGAGAAAAAGTTTCCAGTACTTTTTATGAGCTAATTCCTACATATAAGCCTAAATGATGTCAGCTGTGGTACCAGATACATTTCAGAGATGCCTTATTTCCTTTTTGAAGTGTTTAAAGGCATGGGCAATTAATCGTTAAGGAGTGAAAGTGTCTCTTTCAGATCTCAGTTTATATTTAACTTATAAGCTTCTTATCTTGGGCAAGGTACTAGTAAATTAGTAATATAACCAGAGCAAAGAATAACAAAACAAAACTTGCCCCCCTTCTTTCAGCTTCTCAGAAAGATTAATTTGCATGTCAGTGTTGCAATGACAGTAAAACGAGCCTCAGTGAAAAATTAAAGTGTAAATAAACAGGTGATTCATTCACAGACTGGACAGCTTGTTATTTCACACTTGTGGTTCTCTTACTACTGGCTGTCAGACTCTGAACAACATCTTTCATACTATTTCACTAAAACTATAGTTACTAAGTATGCTAATTAAATGTAATTTGAGACAGAAGTGTGTATACACAAGAAATGGCTTGAATGATGACTTCCAAAAGCATGCTGACAATAATTTGCTTTCCTAATTATAATATTCTGATTCAAAATGTTAGCTGCATGTTCAGTTTGTTAAAAAACGTATTAATGATTTATACAAATGTTTATAACAACGACACCAATGAAACACACCAACTTTACCAGAAAGCCCATGTAAATTCATGATCAATAACCAGCACCAGCCCTGCACTAACCAGAATAAATTAACTTACACCAACATCAAACATGGAATGTGATTGGTATTCCTGGTAGGCCAGCATACCAGCATCCAAAACATAACATAAATAACATGGGCACTCTGAATAATACAAATTGATGGTGCAGTCTTCCAAAACAATCCAATCCAAAATAAACAGAAGCAGGGTGTGACCATAGGTATATTATATTATATTATATTATATAATATTCATTACATTACATTATATTATACATTATCTTCTGCTTAATCCACATGGGGTCGCAGGCCAACCGCAGGCCAACCAGGGAACAACCCTAGATGGGGCACCAATCCATCGTAGTCACACACTAAGGGCCACTTTAGAAACACCAAATAACCTAACATGCATGTATTTTGGACTGTTGGAGGAAACCAGAGTACCGGGAGTAAACCCATGCAGACACGGGGAGGACATGCAAACTCCACACAGAAATGAGCCAGGCTGCTCCACCCTGGGATTGAAACTGGGACCTTCTTTCACGATGCCACCCATCAGTGTATGGGTGCAGTTTCAGTCTCTGTGCTGTTGCCCCAGTGAGAAGACGTGTCAAAACTGTGTTTACCACAGTGGCTTTAAAGTTTCACTTTATTTTCACTCATGTCCCAATATTTCACTTATATCATGCGTTTATTGATTATTCTTGTATTATATTAATTTGCTTTATTTATGGTTTTAATCATTAATTATATACGAATATAGGCGTTAACACAATCATAAGTGGAATAAACTATTTACTTCTAATGGAGAAACTTGATTCTGATTTAGAACAAATCGGAGTTCAAACGTCCCTCCGGAACCAATTAAGTTCAAATACAGAGCTTCTACTGTATGCCGATTCAGTTTTCTACTGCTAAATAGCGTGTGAGAAACCTCTTAAAAACTACAGAGTAGACTTGCTGTCTGTACAGTGTCAAGGTCGTTCTTGTTCTCTATCCCACCTGATTCCAGTGCAAACAATACTTTGTACAGACTGAAAGTTCACTTTTTTTTAAGTTTTCACTCATTTCCTTATTCACTGCATAACCAGAACTGTGAAAACTTGGGGAAAAAAGTTTAATCACTGTGAAATGTGGTTAAAAGTTCAGACTTAAGCATGTCTTAGATAAGGTGGCAGCAGAATTGCATGACACCTGAATAACAATTCAGGCTTGGTCTGCTTCTAATTCTAATTCTGCTTCTAATTCAGCAAACTAATTCAGCATGTAGTTGTTTTACAATATATGTGTATTAATTAAAAAAATATCATAATAACCCTACACGTACATTCATTATTTTAAATGATCCCAATTAAAAGCTTTATGTCATGTATAAATACACCTTTTTAGTGATTATTAGCCAAATGTCCTTCTATGCCTGTGTTTCTTTCTCTCTCTCTCTCTCTCTCTCTCTCTCTCTCTCTCTCTCTCTCTCTCTCTCTCTCACACACACACCCCTGAGCTTGTGCATCAGCCACTCTCTGATATAATCTGCCTTTTTCTTGTACTGGCCATTTCTCTTTCAAAGTCACCCACCCAGAAAATAAATAATCCTCAAATCCAATCTCTGTTTGTCTGTCTGGTCCTCTGTCTCTCTGTCTCTTTGTCCCAGTTTCTGGTGAATGTTTGGCTGTACTGTATGATACATCCAGGCTCCAGGTTCCATCTCCTGTTGCCTTTGACTGAGACTAGAATTGTTCTTTTGGTCTCCAAGAGCTTATTTCGTGTAACAATCTTAGTCAGGCTGACAGTGAAGCTAAAAGACTTACCCTGCTGCCTAGCACCATGTGTAAATGAACGGCACAGCAAGAACATCCTGAGTTCAATCACAGGGTGGAATAGCCTGGGTCCTTTCTTTCTGGAGTCTGTATGTCCTCATGTGTCTGCGTGGCTTTACTCTGTGTACTCTGGCTTCCTCCCACAGTCCAAAGACATGTGTTAGGTTAACTGGTTACACTAAATTGGCATATATATATATATATATATGACTCGTCTTGAGATAACCTTGTGTGTGTTGCTGAAATGGCCACTGATGCTAGTAGTGGCAACCCCTGTCAAATGGCACATTTAAAATGTAAATATGACCTCCAAAAATGGGGCAGGTTTGGTGCATTTCCAAATCTCTGCAGCTTATAACTGATACAGGTTTATAATCAAAGCAATTGAGAGTTCAGTGGCAGCTTGGCAGAGGTGGGATTTAAATATTGCATCTTAGAAGAAAAAACTGATATAAGGTCTGTGAAAATGTTTTCACATTCACGTCATTTGCCCATAATTTCACACAAGCCTTAAAATAACACAACTTGTCTTCAAGGTTACTGATGTACATTTAAAAAGTCCAGCTTAATCGTCCTTAGAATTCAATTGTTTCTTGTAAACAGGTTTCAACATTATTTCTCAGTAAAGGAATTTTCAAAAAGATTTGGGGTTTTTGATCTTAGGCCTTTAGAAAGAAGTTCAAAATGCATGCTTGGGTTGGCAAAAGAGGATAGCATTGTAAAATTCCCAAGTTCGATGTCAGCTTTTTGGAGTCTGGGTGGCCATTTCAGTGACATGCATTAGGCCACTTGGTGTATCCCAAGTGTCCCAGAGTGAATACTGAGTAAGTGTGTGTTTATGTGTCTTCGAGGGACGGTGCCCTGTATAGTGCTTTATCCCACTTTGCTCCCTGTGCTGTCAGTTAGGCCCAGTTCCTTGTGTCCCTGAACTTGAATACAAATAAAAAAATGAATGTATGAATAAGTGAATGCTATGTCGTAATGTGTAATACCACGAATCTGATCCTGTTTCTTTCACTAGGATAAGTCTGATAAGTCACGATGCCATAGTTTCCCCCAAAACGTTAACCTTGAATGTTTGCCAACTTATTTATACCACCCCTTGTAACATGCACCTCAAATCCTTGTCTATTATTTAAAAGCTACCTTTTCTGAAGACTTGCAATGCGTTTCATCATCTGGTTCTGAAGACCTTGCATTTCCTCCTTAAGCTTATTTCCCACTGAGATGCCAAAAGCCAGCCATCACACGATAACCTTCAGAGAGCAACAATCCTGTTTTCTACAGCCTCCCATTTGCACTGATGTACGTGGTGTTTATATCACAGTGCTCCACATAGCTTGCCAACTTCTACAGGCTCACAGCGAGAAGGGGCCAAAGCTGAAGGAAAGCATTATCATCAACCACAGACTGGTGTTACGGCCCTGTTCAACACCATGATCAAAGGTTTGGAGTAAAAAAAAGTAAAGCAGCCTTTAAGGAACTAGAGGACTGAAAGGATAATAAAGTGTTTGTTTGCTTTAAACACTCTTAAAGCCTCAGGAAACCTAAATCCATGATTACTTTCTAATTAGTTCAAGGCTGGTTGTTGACAGACAGTATGAAGGACAGTATGAATGCAGCTTCAGAGAAGTCTATGGTCATTTTTTAATCCTGGGTTGATATGTGAAGTTGTGTGTAATATATGTAAGCTATTATATATGTAAGATATATAATATGTAGTGAAAGGTAAACATTTAAGTGGACGTAAACCTTGTGGGACATCCATCCATTATCTTCCATGCGGGGCCTCGGCCAGCCGTTGACCACCACAGTCACACACTATGGGTCATGTTTAGAGACACCAATTATCCTAACATGCATGTCCTTGGACTGTGGGAGGAAACCGGTATACCCAGAGGAAACCCACACAGACACAGGAAGAACATGCAGAAAAGATCAAGGCCGCTCCACCCAGGGATTGAACCTAGGACCTTCTTGCTGTGAGGCTTGCTGGGTTGGACACAGGGCGAACAGGCTCTGGATGGCCCAGACAGATCACCAGTTGAGTGAAGCATTCCAACCACCGACAAACACGAGTAGCTCCCGCTGTTTCATGAGTGAACACATTATCCTTTTGCTCTAATAGAGTAAGCACTTACATACTGTATATCATCATTAGATTCACACATACAATATAAAGTCTCATTTGATCCGAAAAAAACTTGGTTCATTATTTTTTTGTCAAGGAGTTTAAGATCTAGGCTGAACAATGGTTCCTTTTTGAGGCCTGGTCAGCCCAAGCTTTCTTTCTTTGCTGCATTTATCAAGGTTTTTCATTGCCACCTTCTCAGTAGGCTTGCTATTATTGTTATTTATTTGTAAAGCTGAGGAGAAAATGCTCCATTGCAAAACGTGTTAAGATATATTTAATATAGTTAAAAGTTATAAGTTAATAGATTTTTTAACTGGACATGATTTGAACTTGACTTGACTTCATATGAAAGCCAACAAAAACCCGCATTTGTTAGTTAAATTTGTACATTAGGTTCATTAACAAACACAATAAATGAAACATAAACTGTGACTAATAGGGATTTTCAAACACTTGAACCCAGACCCACTAAAAAAGCAATCAAAACATTCCCTACCACATACGCCAAAACGGAGCTTCAGTCCAGGGATGGACAAAGCAGAGGTTTATTGTTGCTCTGTCTGTGACCTGTGAAATCTGCAGAGCTACATTCATTTATAATTGTGCGCCCGAGCTGTAAAGCAAACCTGAGGCACAGCTATCGATTGGAAAGAAAATATCCGCAGGATTTCTCGCTGATCCAATTAAAGACCGGTATTGTATGTGAGCAGCAAACTGCACTCCATGCTCTTAAATTACTCTAGTGGCATCTTTACTGGGGCCATCAGTTAATCCAGTCCTTCTTAGATTTGCTAATTTGTGACTAATCTCTCAAATCATATTCCTACCCATCTACTCCCGTGATGGACTGAGACATGCAGCAGAATCACTGGCTTTGTTTGTCAATTCTTGCTGCAGTTTGGACTGATATTGATCCGTTACTAAAGGTTAGTGTTCACACATTTGCCCAGCACTAAGCGAGCACAAGGAAAACAAATAATCGTTCTGTGTAATGCTGACTCCGTTGTAAGCCTGGGAGGTTTAAAAAGATGTTTGGAGGCGGAGGTGCTTAAGACTCAGGTTTTAGACCCTGTTGGCTGAAAACATTTTTTCAATCACAGTGATCACGAAATGTGTGCCAACATATTTTAAGAGAATATAATAAAAGACCTCTCAGCTTTGTCAGCTCACCCATTTTCTACCTGACGTTGTTTGGCTGTAATTGGTCTCTTATACCAGTCCTTCGTGGCAGATTGTGGAAGCATGAAATCTCCGCAGACATAATCCCACCGGATCTCGTTGTAGGTTAGCCAAGACCTAGTACGCATACAGTCTGAACCCCTCTCTCTGAAGAGATTACTTAAAACTATGGAAGGAAACAGCATCTCTGATCAATTTGGCCCATTTGTTACCCAAGCTTAAGGTCTCCAGAGTAACCCGTCGAATAAATTGGCCTTTGCTGCAGCCCGAGTTTTATTTCTGTGCTGGTGCAATGGGTATTGATAGAGAGGTCCCGGGCAATCAATGTGCTCCTAGAGGACATGTCGGTCATGACACAAAACAGAATGTTTGCCAAAAACTGGAGACACTCCATTTAGAAAAGTTGGGGCGAAAACAAATATTATTGAGTAAAAAAGTAGGAACAAAGGCCTTCAGTTTACTTCAGCTGAAGTGGAAGTTTAGAGCTGAGAATTGCTCTGTTAGAGGAGCGATTTCAGACCCTGATTTACCAGCAACACAAATAAAGAGCTCTAATTTCAGTAATTGGTTAGATTGTTTGTGTAATTGTACAAATGATTAAGTAAACTGTGCAAATGAGGACTTTTGTGTTGTATTTGTTCTCGATACCCAGAGAGCTCTGATCTCCAAGAGATCTCTGGAAAACAGAAAAAGAAACATTTATTGAAAAGACAGAGAGCTGCCAGAACTGTGCGAGCTACACAAAGGAATGCAAATTCACCAACAATTCCCAACATTTGAGTCTTCTCTTGATTTCTGCTGTGATGTTCAGATGGATCCATCCTCTTTTCTATGAACAGTTCAGACTTGCAGTGATTGTTGGAATGGTGTGGTAATTTCTGTCACACTTTGGGACCTTTAAAACAAACTGAGCAATGTTGAAACGGTACACAGCCTACCCAGGTACTGTTGCTGACCATGTTCATCCCTTTATGATCACCATGATCATCTGAAGCTCAGATCATCTTAAACTGGGTTCTTAGAGATGTCAGTGAGTTCAGAATATTGAAATGACCTCCACAGTCTCCAGATGTCAATACAGCCAAGACTGCCATGGACTGCGTCATGCTATCATATCTAAGGAATGTTTCCAGAACCTTGTTCAATCTACACTACAAAGGATTAAAGCATTTCTGAAGGGAAAAACGGGTCCAGCCTGGTACTAGCAAGATGTACCTAATACAATCTATTTGCCATTCTTTATGAACTAATGTAATCATAATGGCAGTGGTCCAAACTACATGCTAAATATTAAACACATAGTCAGTAGTCGTGCCACTGGTGTAATCCCAACTGAAGAAAAGGTTACATTGTGCCTATGCTATGTGGACCAATTTACCCATGAAAAACCCAACACAAATCAGATTAGTTCCTTCCCTTCAGTCATCGCAAATTTACGGCGTCTGTAATTGCTATTTTCAGACTTTTTAGGTCTGGAACATCTCACTGTGGGAGCCTGTTGAAACCCTCTTTTGCACTTCTAGGTGAAAAAAACACATTTGCAAACATTTTGCTCATTTGCACGGCTAGCATTATGTCATTGGGTGTTATTGAGTTTGCATGGATTGTTACACACGCAAGTATCAGGCAAGAGTATACAATTGATAAGGGTCTAATGCTGCTGGGAAACCTGCAGGACATAAAAATCAAAACAAATGTAATAGGGCCATTAGTATTGCCATGGGGGAGGGGTGGTGGGTGGATGAGCTATTGAGAAATGGGCTAGAGAAGAAAAACACAAAAACAACGTTAATCAACAATTACATATGACGCCTTATTTGCTCTCCATCTCTCTCTATACACCGACACATGCACACACACGCGCACAAACACACACACGCGCACACACACACACACACACACACACACACACACACACACACACACACACACACACACACACACA
>JAYJMA010155284.1:0-28243 GCA_036873895.1 Parotocinclus cabessadecuia | reverse complement strand
ACACACACACACTATATATATATATATATATACACATACACACATATTGACACAGTCGAATCTAGTTAATTGAACCACCGGTTAGCGGGACCAGCTGCTTATTTGGCCCAAATCCTAAAGTACCGAAAAAAATCCTGTTATATACGTGTAATGTTATTCGTTTATTTGGACCATAATTCTGTTTAATCGGACCAAAGAACATGAGAAGCGAATAAGAAAAAGAAGCCACAAGTCGCCACCTAGCGGATCCAAAGCAGATCAGCGATTTATGGGAGGATTTTTGGGATCCCCGGGAGAATTTATGCTTTTACCAAAGGTCAGGAAATGTTCTTAATTTTGTTCAATTGCAGTCCGTCAAGAGAAGGTGTCAGATCACAATGGATAAGTTCTTCAAATGTTGACTGGAATTTAGTAAAAACTTTTTTCTTTTTTACAAGTTACAACTTAGTTATTTTACAAGTTATTAGGCTTCGCATGCTGAGTATCTATACATTGTGTTGTAGATCGTTTCGAAAAACTTGCTAATTTATTTTTCAATGAACAAATTTCGTAAGCAACAGTAGTTCTTGTTTGTACGTTCGCTATACGTGTAAATCGCACAATAAAGGTTTAATAGACATTTAATATGTTAAATAGCACGTCCCGTCTTGAAACATAGGGTATGTTTGATTAATCGGAGCAGCCGGTTATTAGGACCAAAACCATCCCGTCCGGATTAACCGGAATCGACTGTATATATACATGCACACGCACGCACTATATATAGCACTCACAGGTTAACAGTCTGGCAATTCAGACAATTTCTTATTTTTATTTGGGGGGGTTTTGATTGTTGGGGTCATTTATTGTTACGAAGATGCTCAAGAGCAAGCATGAGATTTCTCAAAAAAAAAAAAAAAAACTTAAAATCCAGCTGTCTTTCATTCTTCTCTTTAATAAAGTCCACAGGTGCGCTAAGGTAAGTGGACAGAATAATTGTGTGCAGACTGCGTTCAGTATTCTAGTTGCCATGGCACTTTACCTTCCTTCCTCTGCAGGTTGAGAGCCAGGCTCATGGAACCCCGAGGTCTAATGGAAGTCTACACTGGAAAAAAGGGGCTATTTGCAGCGTCACCTGCTTTCAGCACATTCTCTTTTCACATGCTCTGCCACAGCCAGCAGCCTGCATCTACAAACCAACAGGCTTTAAACAGCATCATTCCTTACCCTAACAAGCTTCTTGCATTTGCTCATCTCTTCCTCATAACCCTTTCTTCCATACAGGCTATCTAATTAGACTCCGAACTGGCTGGTATTATGCAGATGTTTTTCCACACTGAGACCTCCTATGCGCTATAACATCAGCTTTTGTAAGCTCTCTTTGTAAGTGATTTTCCAGCTACGAAAGCAGTGGAAAGACATTTCTATACAACACCTTTTATTTAGTTATAATCTATGAACGATAACATCACAGCAGCTTTTGGGCTTCTTTTTCTGCAAAGTTGCTTACAAATATCAGCAGTCATAAGTTGTGTGTTTCCGACCTTATTTATAAAGTGCAGTTGTAGGCTCCATGATCTGGTGTCTCTCCATTATACCGTTCTAATAAAATGAAATTGCTAGTTTCTCCTGCATGCTTCGTCCATTCGCTTCTCCTCTGCCCCATAGAAATAAAAAATGAGCCACTGACCGTCCATAAACTATCCAGTTTCTTTAGCTTCAAAAAAAAATGTTTCTTTGTTAAAAATGCCAGGAACTAAGTCAAATTACTAAGTGCTGTTACTGCTACTTTTTTGTTTGCAAAAGTGGTGGTAAGGACTGTGGTGGTGAGGATTTTTGTAAATTAATAACAAACAGCAACAGAACTAGGCTAAAAGTTACCAAGGTGTTTGAGATGTAGAGGACCAAAGCAGATAAGACAAGGAGGATATTACACAAGTTTATTTTATTTTTGTTACATTAATTGAGATGTTTAGCTCCTTCAGGGTTAAAAGGAAAATGTGTAATTACAAGTATGCTTCTGAAACGCAAAGTAAATTGACACAATAAGGCTTAAATTTAATCAAGTGGTCTGTTTCCAACCTGACCACTACCCTGTTGCTTGTTTCTCTGGTGAGATCTGGCAACACTTCACACTCGTCAATGATCTGTGGTTTTCTTAATTCTGTCCTCGAGGAGCAACGAGCATCTGATGAACAGTGTCTTAAACTGCTGTACTGCCAAAAATAAACGAAGCAATACGGCAATGACCAAAATATTGACAATCACAACTGTAACCAGCATCAGTTAATATGATTTATATATACAGTCAAAAGACAAAAGGACGGCCTTTTATTCGAGATAAAAGGACATATCTGAATACCCCAGCAAGTAATGGGTGAAGGGGCCTATGTCCAGGATGTGGCCGCCATCTTGAAAGCCACCATATTGGATCAAGGCCAAGTGTTTCCAACAGGAATGTGGTCATGTAGTAATGCACTCAAAGAAGACCAGAATTGTCACAAAAAACGATTGCCGCTATCAGATTCGCAATCTCTCTTGTGGTTATCAACATAGAAAGTCCTAAACTCCTGTTGTTCGTCGCAGGTAACTGAAGATGAAATTGATGATTCTGTTGTCCGGGGAACGTTGCTGCCATATCACAGCCGCAGACGGTCAGAAAAATCACCAATTTCACACAGCACTGTTGTATTCCTTGTGGCCAAATTCCAAGAAACCGGGACTGAAGCCACCTAGTGGTCGTCACAGAACCGCTACCAACAAAGAAACCTTAACAATGGTATTGGCAGCTTTTGTGAAAAGTTCACGATGCAGCATGCAACATGTCCTATGACTTTTAACTGTATATACTTTCCACCCAGTCAGTAAAAACAGACACCAAAACAGATGTTTTCAGTTGCATCAAGGATCACCAAATTCTAACTCACATTAAATCTCCTGTTACTGTTAATCTATAATCCGGCGTCTTGATTTCATGCATAATAGCGTTGCTAATTTGTACATTTACACTAGTTTGTGTGAGTGAGTGAGTGAGTGAGTGTGAGAGTGAGAGAGAGAGAGAGAGAGAGAGAGGTATATTGATTGTTGTAAGCTCCATGTTGTTCTCTAATGTCTGCACATTGCATCAAGTCAAATTTCTCATTCTATCAGCTTTTCCTGGACACAATTGGTTTTGGAATCAGTTATGAATTCTCATTGCATGGTACGTAGAGATATTTCAAACAAATGAATGAGGCCTAGTAAACAACACTGACAAAAATGCCAACCAGTATAGCAGCTGATTATGGTATTGTAATTTAAGAAAACCCTAAACCATATTTATGATTAAAAGAGTTTAATATAGTGAATTTGCTGACTTATTTGAATTTCAATTCCATGCTTGGCAATTCAGATGGTTATTCTCATTTTGGACAGCTTTCATAATTATTTATTAATTTATTTTAGAAATCCATGGATCGTCCCGCTGTGTCACTGCCAATCCTAGTACACACGTTGCACTTTCTAAACCGCATTTTGTGTTGAAATATTAATCAGTCTTGCCACAGACACATAAATCTAAGACAAACTACACTTCTGTCCAGGGTCCACTCTCAATAGGGGGCTCATCCAGGGCAGACCTTTTAATAACTATACGTGTAATATACACTGTGATGCTTAGGGGGTTTCCACTACTCGCTTTAAAAACCAGATTTAATTTCCACCACTGTTTGGAAGAATAATCCATACACATTTTTATATAATGGCTCACAGCAAAAACTGGGCCAAATCCTTTTTGAAATGCCACTAAAGCCATACACAGACAGTGGTCTGTTTATCTGAATGTCATATCTGTATGCTTATCTGTAAGGACTTTGCCTTTCGATTATTATGAACACACACATGTGGCGTGAATTTCCTACTGGTTTCTTCTTTCCTACTTGTCAAACACAATAGTATTGAGACTTTATTTATTGGAACACGTGCTAGCGTCTTGATCTCGTGGCATATGCCAATATAAAGTGAGGATGCCATTATAGCATCTAATTTATTGTCAGCCTGAAGCATTAGATGTGTTATTGACTTGTTCCCACATTAAATTTCCAGTGACAATAATATGGATACAGATAGATACGGTTACACAGAAATCCATTCAGTGTTTAAACCTGTGGTTTCTGTAGTGCCCCCCTTTGTGGATAAGAATATTTGAGCCCCAGCAACCAGACACAAATGTACTCTTCTTTGCTAGATTTTATTTTAAAACTAAGTCATACAAAATCATTAACTTCTAAAGAAACAAAAAACAAAGTTACGTAAGGGGACAAATCACCTTTGCAGTCGAATTATTACAAGTGGTAATGCATCCAGAGAGAAATGAATCATTGTTGCTATGTACTGGAACTGTCTAGTGTTCAGCAGAAAACCTGGCGACAGCTGGGTTCAAGTATAGAGGCCTCGTAGAAATTTTCAGCAGGATAATGCTTACCCACACACAGCAAGGGTTTCCCAGGAATGACCTGCCCGGTTGCCACATTTAACCCCAATCTGGCATTAATGGGTCCAGCTCGGACAGCAGCTTTGACAACCTATGACTGTGCAGGATTTACACACCCAAATGTGGGCAAATGTGCTTCAGGATACTATATGGAACAAACCTATTTTGTATCCAGTCTAGAGGCGGCCTAACATTACACTAGAGCCAATAGTGTCCAGTAAATTTATCCTCTGGCTCTAATACCGTAATCACTTACATATATCGTCATTACATTCATAAATATAAAGATTCTAACAACATTTACTTGTACAAAGTATGTTGGGGCAGCACGGCGGCTCGGTGGGTAGCATCGCTTCCTCACTGCAAGAAGTTCCTGGGTCCTCCCCTTGTCTGAGCGGGTTTACTCTGGGTACTCGGGTTTCCGGGTTTTTGAAAAATATTAATGGAAAAAAATATCACAAAATGCTTCAAAATACATGAAAAAAATGTTAACAATAAAGGAATGTTATAAATCATAAAATATTACGATTTACAGTAAATAAAGCATAGCATCGATCGCCTGAGACTCTACTTCCCGACGTGACGAGTTTTTATCTGCGCTGTTGTGTTCGCTGTTTGCGCAAGTTTCATTAGAGACCGAATTCATTCAAACCCTATGATGCCACCCAAACGTTCTGCAAGTTCTACAGATAAAATAGTCTAATACTTCAATAAATACAGCGCCCCTACTTCACGGATTTTCATTTATCGAGGGTGGTCCTGGAACGTAACCTTGTGTATGTGTGTTTCGCCAAGATGGCCACTGATGCCGATAGCGACATTAAAAAAGGCAAATAAACAAACAAACTTGGTATGTGGTTTCTTTTGTCACCGAGTGTAACTGTGTGTGTTATTTTTACCACTGACTAAGTATTAAATACTGTTTGAAGAAGGTACCAGTACTAGGTTAAAATATGTAATTGTTGTTCATAATGTTTTACCCTGTAGTTGTTGAGGAAAGATCCCATCTTGACCCTGCTTATCCTCCATAAAGGTCTGGAGCAAAAATGCCCTGTTAATTCATTTTTAAATATCCCCTAATTTTTGTGAGCAGTGCATTTCTGGCAACTGCCTCTTACAGCCGAGCGATGGAAAAGTCCACAAAAGCATGGAAACCTGTTTATACAGATTTTGTTAATCTTGATGGCACAATTACTTAACAGTTTTACCTTTAATGCAATCTTACAACTACATATTACATTTTTAAATATCAAACGCTAAATCACACGGTAAATGAAATGCTGTATACCAAACAGGACCAAATAGCTTGACATAAAATGAGCTTCTTGTGTGTATTCTAACGTAATTCATACATGTTTATAGTCTTAACGGCTGCTTCATAAACAGGGAAATAAGTCGGTAAACTGAAGGTATCCAATAGGTAGCCAATGAAAAGCATTCATTTAAAACATATAATAAAGGGGGGGGGAGGGCTAAAAATTTTTGTCTCTAGACAAAATGTAGCTTTTAGTAAGGTCTGGTAAAAATCAGGTTTTTAAAATTCCTCATGCCAGTACAGTGCTAGCCACTCATTTCCCTGCCCTGAGCTCACAAATATAAATGGGTTTCCTCGTGAGAACATGATAACCACTTTCCAATTTCAGCTTCATCTTCAACCACCAATTTTCATAGCTGTGACTGCAATATAGTGTCGATATGCAATTTCTGCATATATACAGGACATTACATGCTGTCGAAGGATTTACCGCCAATCAATAACTCCTCCCCGTTTCCTTCTCTCCATTCATTATTTAGTAAGCCTTAACAGACCACTGACCCAAGTAAATAGTAAGAAGGGTCTTGATTCTAAAACCAGAGCTGAAATAAAAGTGACAGAGAAATGGGGCGAAATCAGAACGCAGCCATTGTGTATCGTGTGGCTTTTGAAAGGAAACCGCGAGTCGAGTTCACGCCTGATTTTGACTGAATGATGCTTGATGATTCTTGACATTTCAATGGAGTCGTTCAATCACACTCTGCTGTTTTTCACGCCTCTGCATACTGTGGCCTATGCACACACACACACACGCGCGCGTGCACAGTCGCACATTTGATGCAGCAGTGTTGATACACACACTAAATAGATCTTACAAATAAATGGGGAAATGGATGATGAGCACAGTTGTTCAGATCTTTTTTTCCAAGCAGAATTGGCCCAGACAAAAATTCCTTCATCTCCCTGCACGTTGTTTTTATTACGCTGCTTTATTCTAGAGCTCTTAAACGTACCGCGAAGCGCACGTCTGGTTTGCACTGAAATTTATGATGCTTCAGAGGTTCTTCAGTCATTTTATGTTAGATGAAGTATTATAGTTAAGAACTAGCTTGTTTAAATGTTGACTGCAAATGTGAAGTGTGTCACTGCAGAAAATGTGACGCGCACACACACACCACAGAGTGCAAAGACTGAACGCGCTACCCTGAAGATTTAATCACTGACTCTAAACACATTCATTATGTTTATGCTGGATTTGTAGCTATTTAATCGGTTTTGTTCGGATATCTTTTGCATTACCAGCATTTTTTTGCTTTAATTCATATAAATTATGTTTGGCAGGCTAACCACACAGCTCTCAGTCAAATAACTGAGTGCAAACAGGACTAGGTACAAAAATGTGTCACAAATGAGAGTTTATAAATGTACCATTTATGTCATGCACAGCATTATGTTCTGTGAAACAGGACCCATTGGATGTTAGCATAGGCGGGCAGTAGTTTAGATTACTTTGCACACAGTGTCTTGTCTAAACAGTAATATGAATTAAATGGGGAGTTCCATTGACACGTTTGATAGATACATTTGATGCAATTCATGGTTATTTCCATTTGATAAAAGACATTCCTTTTTTATTTACGAAGTGTAAAGAAGAAAAACAAAGCCCATTTTTTGCCATTCATTCATTATCTTCCGCTTAATCCACACGGGGCCCTACAACTCTGGGCACAAGGGCAGGAACAACCCTAGACGGGATGCCAATCCATCATATGGCGCACACACACATTCATGCACACAGTCAGACATAAGGGCTACTTTAGGTAGACCAATTAACCTAACACGCATGCAGTTGGACTGTGAGAGGAAACCGGAGTATGCGGAGTAAACTCACGTGTACACAGGGAGGACACGGAGCCGCTCCACCCTGGGACCCAGGAACGTCTACCACCGAGCCACGTGCCGCCCAAAATCGAGATTTGGAAAGTGTGCTTAACCTACAACTGGCCAAAATCATTAGCGCAAAGCTTATTTTATAATACATTGTTTAAAAATATTACATAATTGTTAGGGTTCACATTCGTGAACGGAGGGTTGGACCCAAGTGCAGGGAAGCAGGACTGTGCAGTGAGGAGCATGCTCTAGAGATGATCTGTTTAACAACAGGAGAAGATTCAATACATTATTTCACATAAGCAAGTACACCGCTCACGCTTTTCATTTGACAATGCGGAAGGTTTGAGGACACTTTGATATTTTTATAGGGACTGTGGTGGCCTAGTCGTTAAGGTACTGGACTATGGACTAGAATTTCCAGGGTTTTAAATCACACCTCTGCCAAGCTATCCCAATTGGGTCCCTGAGCAAGGGAGCAAGATTCTAAGAGTGTATGAATTGTAAGTCGCTCTGGATAAGGAGGTCTGCTAAATGACATAAGTGTAAATGTAAAATGATACAATGCAAAGTAATGAGTGTACAAAATGGCAATTTGCTGTACCCCCAAAATAAAAAACTCAGTTTTTGGGGTTTAGTAGGGTTTGGTTAGAGGTCCGTTTGGGGTCGTTATCATGTTGGAATACTCCCCTGTGGTCCAGTTTCCGAAGGGAGATGATCATGCTCTGCTTTAGTATGTCATTTATCTGACCACCTATAGCATTAAGGCCCAGAAATTCACAGAAGGCCCAGAAATTCCCAGAAAGTCTTGTCCCTCTTGTAATTTGCTCTTAATTCACAGAGTCACGTGCGTTAACAGGCCTTATCTTATCTGACCGGGACAGATCTTAACAGGGTCTAAACAATAACAGGCTAAAAAACCCTCAGTTGTAATTGTAAGGGGATGCATGTCTGCCACCACTAGACGTAACTTGTTTCTGTGCTGGCACGGAGCTGGATTTCTAGCAGAGGCACAGCAGGAGCTGGCACAGAACTAATCAACACTAATCACTGACAGATATGACAAACTACAAAAGTGCACCGATTCTCTGCCAGAAGCATCAGACCCATGTAGAAGGCTAGGTTAAGGTATTGCTCTGATACATGCAAGCGTTGAAACAGCAGAAAAGACTGAAAGCAAACACGTAAGTAGAAAGAATGAAAATGTCAGAGTTGAACTGATGTACGAGGACGGCAAGTGGGGAAAAATAAAGGAGATCAAAATTAAATGTTTAAACGAGAGCCGTGCAGACACTGATATAGTGAAAGTAGCAGATCTTAAGGCGGTTTCATTAGGGAAGTTAAATATTGCAGTTAGACAGAAAGAGGAGTGGATGAGAGGAATGGTGAAAGTGCTAAAGTTAATCAGAAGCATGGATATGGTAAGCGTAGCGCAGTTAATGGTAAACCAGACAAAGCAAAATATACAATGCAAACGGTGTGATTTGCGCTAAAATGGGAACCCATCCCACTCATCCGCTGGTACCGTGTCTTTTGTGCCGTAACTGTGACAGCCTGCGTTTCTGTTTTGCATGTTCTCCTCATGTCTGTTTGGGCTTTCTCTGGTACATCAGTTTAGTCCCACACTTCAAAGATATGCAATAGGTCAGCTGGTGTCCCTGAAGAGTCCCGGTATGAGTGTGTGTATGTGTGTGAGATCAGGTGCCCTGTGATAGACTGGTGCCCAGTATCCAGTCATGGTTCCTACATGCTGCCAATGAGGCTCTGGGACCCCAACTGGATTAAGCAGGTACAAACATGAATGCTCTTCAATCTTCATGCATCATGATCTGTTATGATAGGTCTGACAAGGCAGTCTTTTCATTTGTAAATCCAGTTGTTTCTGGAAACAAATCAACCTAAATAGATTGCTGATGGAAGTGAAAATTAGACCATTTGAAAGAACGTATGAGGTTCACTGGGAACGGGAAGAAAAAACGAAAAAATTGCAATTGCATTAGTTGGTGAAATAAACAAAAACGCATCAGCCAACGTGACAATGCACGTTCAAAATCGACGATGAACATTTTTGCATGATGCATTGCCACACCACCATTTGTTAATGTTTTCCTAAAATGAAATGACATTTTAATGAAATGGTAAATGACCGTAGCCACTAACATGCTTCTTAAATTGTGCCTGTGTTAACCTGCATCCGATGGCAACAAGAAGGTGACAGAAAGAACACATTTGCACACACGGTAAACACTTTTTAAGCGACGACATATCAACAGATCACTGTATAAGTGTTCTTATTTTACATTTAAGAAATGAGAACAAAAATATACAGGGTGAGTGCAGCAGAAAAACGACTCCAAAAACACACCTCCAAGCTTTCCAACAACTACGTGAACCCCACCGACGATCAAGAAGTGATGGTTGTCATGGATTTATCTGCAGAGTTACCTGACCTAAACTCCACCAATCATTTAGGGAGGCATATAAAGGCAGAGAAAGCCAGACATTCAGTGACATTACAGGATGCTGTATGGTGTATAGTTGAAATCATGTTGGGATAATCTTTGTTGCACCAAAGATTGGAGTCCATCAGTGCATTCACATGCATTCAAATGTAATAAAACAACTGCCAAAACAGACTGGCAGAATTACCTGCATTTGGGTAATCAGATAATGGGAAACTCCTCATTTATTCGGGTAACAATCGGATTTTGCAACCTGCCAATAATCTCACGGAAAGATGTGACGTAAACAGCAAACTTGAATAATTAAGTAACTCGCACTTCATTTTAAAGTCTCCTCAAAAGTGTTTGATAGCCATCAGGATGCTGCTGTGGTTAAATCCAGGGTTGCCATATCCCACAAGTAAAGCAAGCAGTCAGGTCAATGAAAGCGCCATTAAATAAGCAGATAAGTACAGAAATCCAATGGTTATCAGATTATTAAATGCATGTAAACACACAGCTCAAGTACATGCAGTGTCAATAGAGCTATAAAGCGATATGCTAAACATTGTAAAAATGATTGTATTTTTAACCATTCAGCTTTTTACCCTTCCATGGTTGAGGATCATGCTTGCTGTTCACCTACAGTGTTCTTTCCCAGACTGATAAAAAAAATGTATCTCTGAAGATAGATCTTAATCATTTCATTAGGTTTTGGCTGGAAATAAATAAAGCACTATGGTTCTTGCAGTTACAGGTTTAATGTGACCCTAACTTGAAGCAGATTTGATTATTTTCCAATAACTGCACATCCTGGAGGTTTTTACTTTCCTTATAATATGGCAAGCTGTCAACCCGATCATACATTTTACTTTCTAAAATCTATGATATTTTTTGTCAGTCTCTTGTTACAACAAACTTTATTGATAAGTACGCCAAAAAAGTTTTTTTTTTTTTTTTTTTTTTTGAGGAGTAACGAGCCCTTCCAAACTGGCCTGCTCGTATCATCTAAAACACCAGGACATAAACCAGGGGGTACAAAAAGAAAGCATATCTAAACCATTACCATTAAACCATTACCAGGATACCATTAAAGCAGCAAACATTGCGAGCATTAACATAAAGTTTACAGAATTTCTGCAGTTATCCGTTTATCCAAGTGATAATGTAAACTGCACCTTCTGATATATTAAATTAGATTCAGATCCTGGGATCTGGCAACCCTGCAATTAAAAGCAGCACCCGCATTTAGGGACGGTCTCAGTATATGCTTGCCTAAATGTATTTCTTTAATTCTTAAACTTTGTCTCATTTATCAAATTACTGACAACATTTGAAGTTATTGGATTAATAAGAGGAACCTGTAGCATATTAGACCACTCGATTGCTAGTTCAAATGCTAGCTTTCTGTTGAAGAATACATGGTGAGCTCAAATCAGTGTACACGTGTGTTCTGAACAGACAATTTCAAGAAAACAGAAACAGAATAGAGATTCATGAAATGCACAACTGACAGGATCTTTGGAAAGGTTTTCTGAAGAAGACAGAGTAAAACAAACATTGCCCTTCAAACCTTAAATTAACTTAGAGCAAGTTTCCCAAACACTGAAAATGCATTCTGAATTTTACTGACAAAACCGTCAGAGATAGCCTCCTGAATAAAGAACTATTTGGGGCATCCAGAGCTCAGGAAAGGTTATGTGGACTTGCAATAAAATCTTTTGAGGAGGGCTTTGCGTCAACAATGGTCTGTGAGAAATGAATTACCAAGTTTGCTAAGGAAATCCAGACTGTCCTCAGTCCTGAGTTGTTTTTGTTTACTGCTGTTTTTCAAGTGGATGTTAGTAGTTCAGATGTAGGTTTTGTCTACTTAGAATTATAGTGTGCATTTATAGCCATCAAACATGGCGTTACACAAATACAAATCTTTGGGCCAAATGCGAACAAGGTTTTGTCAAACCCTGAAGTGAAAGACAGCGCAGTGAGGGATGAGAGAAAGAGAAACCCATTTCCTGTTTAAGCTTGCTCACTTTGTTAGTGCGGTGCTTTGTTCCGGTCCCGGAGAGAACGCCGCAGAGCCGGGGATCATATTGACAACGCACCGATACAGCACTGCGAAATTACGTTCAGCTGCTGCTTTGTCAATTAACTGAGTTGTGTCCTACTTTGGGACCTTACAGCAGTCTTTAATCATTTAATATTGTATTATTAAGCAATATGCCAGTACTCCATCAATATCATTTCTCATTAAAAAGGAAGCACCATATTCTATCCTCACTTTATCTTGTCGATGATCGCATGGGTGTGGTGGATGCAGGCAGAGCTACACCTTGGACATCCTGTAGCCACACCACCTGACCATCACATTGCAAATTGAGTGCAAACCCATGTCCTTAGAAACTGCTGTCTTTACACTAAAAACTCGAAGTTGGAAAAGAAAACTTCTTTTTTTTTTCAAATCTGGTCTCGTTAGGGGTCACTACAGTGGATCGTCACGTAGTAGATTAGGTACAGGATTTGGAAGGACTAATGACCTTCCAGACGCAGCCCTCTCAAACTAGCTGGGACCAGCAATACTATTAAATCCCTGATCGTTTTTTTTCTTTCCAGTAAGCTCTCCACTCAACCGTTGCGATGGATCTCTGCCCAGGATTGAGGTCAGGACCTCTGACACTACAGTTTCTAGGAGTTGCTGCTGTAAGCTAAGCTCTCAAGGCTGATTAAAATGTATTCAAACATTGCGTATTGAGTTCCATATACGCGTTTTGAAGTCCTTCCATTTTTGAGTTTCTCAAACGTTTGATTTAGTTAGTTTAGTTACAATTGGAACGTTTTGACTGGTTCACAGTCACAGTGTGGATACGTGGTAGTGAGTGAACATAGTTTTTTTAAAACGCCTGCTGTGTCTGATCCAATCGCACCAGATCCGCACGTACTAATACCCCATACCTCAGTGTCACTGCTGGACTGAAACTACCATCAGCCAAATAAACTCCACTGATGAAGCATTAGAGAAATTCGAAAACTGTGCAGCAACAGACGAGCTACAGTCTCAGACTTTTAAAGTGGACAGTGAATTAACATTGCTTCAAAACTTCAGCAGTACTGCTGCATCTACACTGGAACACGACCACCACACCAGTGTCACTACTGGGCTAACAATGATCCGTCACCCAAATAGTACCTGATCTATGGTGGTCCAGGCCAGAGTAATGGGGCCTAACAATGTACATAGAGAAAATCATGGACTACGGTTTGGAATTAAAGACCTACAAAGTGCAGTGGCTGCTAAAAGTTAAATAGAGAATAAGAATAGACGTCTACACAGTAATGTATACAAATAACCCCACAGGAAAGGTAGTGCTCGGTGCTCGCACTTTAAATTGAATACTGAGAGTGAGATCAGATCCGAGATCTCAGGTTAATGGGGCGTGCCATGTAGTCACAACTTGGCAGCAGGAGTGACAAGTAGATCGTGTATTGAGGAAGAAGCGGGGCATGAAACGAAAATATGTCTGTGAAGTGAAACTTATTAATAAAAAGCAATTGATTTATATTAGCATGTTAATTATTGAGTTTGGTGGGCTGCAGTTATGTTCACTCTGATACGTCTTAGAAATTAGAACTGCTATTCATGGCTCTTGCACCAGTTTCTTCTGTAAAAGGAGGTCTACGTTCCGTGGGTAGCACCGCTGCCATAAAGCAAAAAAGATCCTGGGTTCAATCCTAGGTGGAGTGACCAAGTAGGCTTACTCCAGTTTCCTTCCCCAGTCCAGTCCACTTTTTGAAGTTTCTAAAAGTGCCCTTGAGTGCAAGTGTGTGCATGGCTGTCCTTTGTAGAGTTGTCCCAGCCTTCTGGACACCGTCTTACCTTATTAATCCTTGGTCAGGGTTGCAGGAAAGCCAATGTATGAATGAATGAAAGCAGTCGATTCTTATTTTTTTCACGAACCCGTGGCATTAAAACAGCCTAAACCACCCGAAACACTACTGCACTGATGACTGCAACATGATGTATGGTTAAAAAGTGATAATGAACAACTTTGGATGCGCATTTGAGTATGTTCACAGTTGTGTTCCATGGTAAGTGATGTGTTGATCGTGTATTCACTGCTGAGCTGTGCCACAGTGGTAGTCTTTGTAAGACTGAACTTTGAGAGGCTCTTGCCACAGCTTGTAAGCCTAGTAAGGAAATGACAGAAACACAATGCTTATAGGATCACTCCGTTCGCTTCACTTAATAGCAAATAAACAAGTCCCCGACACGACGCTAAACAGTTGTTGTTTGATAGCTGAATATTCGGGATTCACGAAGCATACCTAAAACAAATTAAATCATTTAAATTAGTGCCTTATTTTTCCAGATCAAGAAGACGACAAATTAAGGAAACACTCGATGCTGAGGAAAGTATGAAATAACCTTGTAATTTGAATTTCTAAACACAAATCGAAAATACCCATTAGTCTGCAGCTGAATGAGAGCGCTTACAGGACTTAATGCATAGGAATTTACCTTGGGCTTAGCTAATGAAAGTAAACATGGCCTCAACTAGACAGTTCACGCAGCAGAATGTATTATAAAACGTTTTAATATTTAAATGCACGTTGCTGTTCCCAGTAAGTTGATCCAAAAAGCGGTGCCAAAAAGTAAAATGGAATACAAAAATTGAGGAGTTATAAAAGGAAAATGTACAGGCAGACCATTTAAGAGCATCAGGATCAGAATGTTAACAAGGGGAAAACGAGGATTAACAGCTAAACAGGAGATAATAATAACGAGCATGGACGATTGGATGAACGTGAAATACAGCGAAGAATCACAAATCTGTGTTGGTCAAAAAGAAAAATCTGGAACTTGCTCGAAGCACATAGAAGTGACTGCCTTAAGAAAACAACCACATTTCACATCCGGTGACGGACCAGGGGGAGATTGCAATCGTTACCTTAACAGTCAACGCACAGGTGTACACTAAAAAATCCTGACAACCTTTTTCAATAGGTTCAGTGATGACAAAGTCATTTATCAGGATCATAATGCATCTTGTCACAGAGCATAGAGTATTAAAGGTTTCCTTCAGGAAAGGCATATTATCTCATGACATGGAGAGAAAATAGTCCACATAATAGTAGGAAAAAATAATGACAAGGCTGCAAAGCTGCCAATCGCTACTTAAGAAAGCTGGAACAACCTTGATGAAGAATACTTGTCTCCAAGAGCCAAAGGAAGATGACTTAAGTTATTCCATATTTGTTTCTCTACTTGATCTGGTAGAAAATGTGTCATTACGACAAAAATGCTGGAGTCATAGTTCATGAATTATATGCAGAACCTACATTATTTATTGTCCTTGCACATCTTATTTTGAGTTAGTGCTATTCAATTTTTTAAATGCAATCAGTTACTACAAAATACAGCAGGTACAAGTATTTAAAGTACTGCATCCATATCGGGGGTGGTGTAAATAACTTTAGAGAACATCAATGTAATAGCAAGAAGGTCCTGGGATCAATCTCCGGTTTCCTCACACAGTCCAAAGACATGCGTCTTAGGTTAATTGGGGTCTCTAAAAGTGGCCCTTAGTGCGCGACTGTGTACATGATTGCGTGTGCCCTACAATGAATTGGCGTCCCATCTAGGGTTGTTCCTGCCCTTGCGCCCAGAGTTAAATTAAATTAAATTAAATTACATTTCCAATTTTTTTTTTTATTAAACCTGTTGGGGACAGCTGGCTACAATATTTTGTTACAATCTTTATATTTTACACAGTGCTTATGTTTGCAGATGATGGAATAAGTAGAACAACAATGCAACACTGGTAGTGTAAACGTAGTGTAGTGATGGTGAAACCAGCAGCTGCCATTTTAAAGTATTGGACTATGGACATAATGGTCCAGGGTTCAAATCCCACCTCTGCCAAGCTGCCACAGTTGGGTCCTTGAGCAAGGCCCTTAACCCACCATTGCTTGAACTGTAAGACTGTATGAATTGTAAGTCGCTGTGGATAAGGGCTTCCGCTAAATGCACTAAATGCCTTAAATGTAAATACATACAGAATTGTGTCTGACTCTGTAAGGTGGATGATTACTAGCTGCAGCATAGATTATTTGACTATTATCCAACACACCAGCCTGCTCTTCTGACATGTGCCACTTAGCTGCTGGCCATTGGTGTAGGCAAAGAGACATTTATTAATAAAAAGGAGTATGTGTAAATCCTTGGGCAGTGTACTTTTAATGAATACTGAAAAGGTAGATGTTGTTTAAAGTTTACTGTAAGAAGACTCAATAATTTGGACAGCCAAGGGAAGTAAATTCCACCACCTGGCTGAAGCTATGGAGAATCTTAATGTTTGTCTTTTTTGAGCCATGTGATAAATTACAATTAAATTTTGTCATACCTTAGTTACACCTGAAGGTGCCCTGAAGGTGCCCACTGGTAAAACCAGGTGCAACAGATTCCACTTTCTTAGGTTTGCTACAAGATTTGATGACAACCATTTGCCCACCTTTAGGGCTGTGGACTATAATCGTACTAGCGTAACGTCGTGGTTATGTGATGCCTACCACGGTGTTGAGGTCATCCCCGTCAGTATTTCTATTTGATTAGTAATTTACACATCAAATTTAAAGTTCCAGCTCCAAGATCTCATCGATTCACGCAGCACATGAATTAACAGTGGAAGAAACAGAAAGTGTAGGACCCAAAATTTACATGTAATACATCTTAAACAGGCTATATTGGTGCAAAAGCAAATATTAGTTGAAATAAATATTTGTTGCCATTTATAATTGCAAGAACGAGACAGGCTGTTTATTACTGTGATTAGATCATGGCCTCTCTTGGCTTATTGCCTCGTTGCAAGGGGAAAATGTATTTATTTATTACGACTTATTTTTAGGTCTGAGTACGAGCAGGAGAGGACATGCACGATTCAATCTTTTGTTGGAATTGTAAGAATATTTTAGCTTCTCTGCCATGAAACATGAAGAAAACGAAACCAGCATAGTATGCTGTTTCACATTAGCAGCCCAATAGCTGTACAAATTACACACGCTGCTCATAGTCTGCTCAAGCTCAGAGTCCAGGCAGTGCACAGAGCGATCATACTAGGCAAACGAACCTGACTTTTAGGGTCAAACATGTTCGGTACTACTCACAGAGTGTCAGTACACCGTTATTGCACTCTCTGCTTAATATCTATGTTTCCTTTTCATGTTGCATTTTATTTTATTTTGATATGGCCATCATGGCCACAGCAGTCACTGTGGAAAGTTTTGTTTATTTATTAGCTGCATCCTTTTGGGTGTATTTTATTTATTAATTATTTGGGGCGGGCAGCGAGGGAGCATGCTTTATATCCCAAGTAAAAATAATCAGTATCTTCACAGCTCTACCCACCACTGTGGTTTGAGTTTCAGTGATGCTTTCCCACCAGCTGAGGCTCTACACAAACAAGTAATATGGGAGGGAAGGCTGGACGGGTCACTTACGACCCTAAATTCCTTGCAATCATACGATGAGGAACGTTGTTCTTAAACTGTTGGACTTGTTGCTCGTGCAGTTGTTCTCCTCGCCCCATCCTTGCTTGTGAACCACTAAGCCTTTCGCGGATGCTTCCTTTCTAACCAATCATGGCACTCGCCTGTGGAATGTTTCAAACAGGTGTTTTATGAGCATTCCTCAACTTTTCTAATCTTTTCTCGGCCCTGCCCCATCTTTTGGAAGTGCATTTGCAGGCAAATTGGTAAAAAAAAAAAAAAAAAAAGGTTGAATATATGCAAAAAAACTAAAGTTTCTCAGTTTGAACATTAAATCTATCGCCTTAGTCTGTAGTTTATTCAATTGGATACGGGTTGAAAAAGATTTGCAAAATCATGGCATTCCGTTTATATTTATGTTTTGCACAAAAAAAAACACTGTCAGAATAGGAATAGGGTGAAAAGCCTGGAATAAATATCCGTGCAAAAGAGGATTATATAATGAATCCAAGTTTTTATGTCCAGTAGTCGACAATGCACGGTCATTACGCCATTGCTAAAACAACAAGTGGTGGCCCGAGTGTATGGCGCAACATCACATCACATCTACATTAAACCTAACAATCTCAAAGTCATTTCTGCAGCCAAAAAAGCCACAAAAATCACACGGAACAACATAGCAGCAGCCATGCCAAGCCAAACCTAATCAAACGGTTATCTACAAATCATCAATTAAAGTCATTGCTTAGCGAGAGCCAGATTAACTCATCTGCATATTTTTGTTTTCCAATCTCTTTTATCTGGGCTCCCAGCAGAACGAACACAACGACATCATAATCTCGGAGGAGAGGAAAACCCATTTAATGCTGATTACCAGCGGACTAAAATGCTGCTTAAAAGGTTATCTAAATTTGATGTGTGTGTATGTGTGTAGAAACATCTGGCTTTTTTTTTTTTTTCTTACTTTGTGGGACATAAGGCTGGTACTTACAACGAAAGTGTGTGTTTATGAAAACTGAAAACTTATTTTAAAATCCAATAGATTTGCTTGAAATCACTTAGTTTAAGCATTAATGTCAATGGAAAGTCCTCACAATGCTAGAAAGACAAGCTTGAGTGTGTGCGTGTGCGTGTGCGGTTGAATTCAGGTCCACGAAACTGAAGCTGGAAAATTACTGATAACACATCCTACACGTTCTTAGAAGAAGGATCAGTTAATTAACATTATATTACACATGATGGCACATGCCACTCATTTATTTTATTTTTTTCAAAAATGAGAGAAGAGGAGCAGAATAACAGCATTGCGTGTAGAACTCAGACACTGCCTGCTTGAGAGACATTATGGTTTATGGCCATGACTTACAGCAATTCACTTGATTAACATCAACAGTCTAGCATCAATAAAGACCTCTTTCGTTTTATTACCATCTGAATTAATATGCAATCATAGAGAAAGCAATAGTAGATAATGGTTATGAAAGATAGAAGAGGCAAGGAGTGATACATCATTTGGCTTTAAAATGATACAGGTGGTTAATTGATATAACCACTGCAGATTGCGCATTATTAGTGCCAGCAGTCATTACAAATTCTAAGATGTTTCAGGTATAAATCTCATTACGTGTGTGTGATATGGATCGTCTACGATGACATCGACATTGCTGCTAGCTTATATTTAGAGGCATGTCACTCATTTTGCACGATCTGTCAAAACATGCCTTGAAAGTTAAGAGTGTTCTCTGGTTTTATGGTCATTTTGGCGAAATTACTGCTACTTCACACCTTTCGTTTAATGCTAGTTAGACAGTACGTTGGTGGTGTAGTTGTTTGAACCTGCGAATCCTGTCGTTCTGTAATGTAATTGGTGCCAGCATTTGTTTTGTGTCGCCATAAAGTCTGCTGAGTGTGTTTTTGTGCTTTTACCTTGGCTAGTTTAAGCCTGTTGTGGAAAGCCGCCTGGTAAAATTCCTCATAATTTTTCTATTCAGCACAACATAACTTGCAGATCTTTTGAGCAACTGTATTTTCAAAGTCAAATCAGGTGTCCATGATTAACCTGAGCCCCACGGGTTGACATTTTGTTTGTTTGGGTTTTAACACCATATTTAACGTGTATTATTCAGTGGCAGGGAAGGTCCTTGCATTACTGTCCGAATATTTTCTCATGTCTTTTCATTTCAGGCCATTTTATATTTTCATTTTTACGATTGAGAGGTAGGTTAATACTCGTTAGGTTGACGTGCGGGAGGGGACCATGGGCTGGATGATCCGGTTAAAGGGACGCCGCACTCCTGAGTGTGTGCCGGACAAGTAGGTCCGGAAGGGTGTCCTGCCGGGTAGTCTTCATACCGTCGGGAAAGGTTGGGTGGTTCGGAACTGTAACCCCAGGAAGCGACTGGAGCTTGAAGCGGAAGGTTGTAGGTTGTAGTCTCCGGAGCGAGTACAGCCCGGCCCCATCATCAGCGCCAGCTTATCCGCGGTGGGGCGCACCACGCTCAGCTTATACTGATGGACGATCAGCTTCAGCAAGGCTCCCCTGGGTTTGGAGTGAGTCCGGGATCCGTTCCCCAACGGCCGTTCCCTTAGTGGCTAAGATTTCTGTAACGCTTGGTGGAGAGGGAGTTGCGGAGACAAACCAGATGGCAAGACTAAACAGTCGCGTCGAAGCCACAGTCCCAATTCAAGCAGTTGAGAAAGATGGGATCAAACAACTTTTTAATACCTCAGACCCAATATATACCCTGCTAAAATATCTAATTAATATAATCGACAGAATCAAGGAAAATATCAATTTTTGTCAATATCTCACACACACAGGCACGCACGTACCTAATTCACATCCATTAAGGTTTCATTTTCTTAAATTAGGAGTATGAGACAAAAAGGTAACGCCAAGAATCAATAACGGCTCAAAGAAATATCAAATGAAAGCAACACTAGCAACGACCTAACAAACTAGCAAAAGGGCAAAACAGTAGAATCAAACTGCACTCTGGATTTATTGTGCGTCTGAAAGCATTCTGCATGTTTATCTCCAGCTGCTCTGCGCCTTCTCATCATTCTAGCCCAGTCAATATGCCTGTCATTACCAATCTCCTGATTATAAGCACAAGCTCATATTTATGCCCATATTCATTGGTCCTGAGTGTCATTCATAACGGCTCTTCTTTATGCAACCCCACCATTTCAGCACAGCAATCCTCCCACAAATTAATAACACATAAACTCACTAGAAAGGCAATGCCTGGCAAGCAACAATGGCTTTTGATTTCAGGGCCTATCATAAGCCTTCACTACTTCATCACAAGGAAACAGTGTAACTCTATATTAAAAAGCCATTGTAGAACCTTTGAAATGAGAAATCGTTAATCTGAGCGAGAATTAATTAGCTCCTTTTATCACTTTGACCCAGCATGTTATTCTGCCTCATAACATCTCTATGACAGACTCTTAATTGCACAGAATTGCAGAGGGTGTGAAAGTTGGCTGCTAATGGGTGCAAGTACTTATTAGCCATGCATACCCACTAACTGAACTCCCTCCCCAAAATAGGCTCTATTTTTAGTGCTGCTGCATCAAACTTGCAAGAAGAACGCATCACATGCGTGTACACTACTGTGCAAAATTCTTAGGCCACCATTAGATTTCTTGTTTTAGAGATGGTATTATGTCCATATAGAACATATTGTCAACAATTAAACTAAAATAATTCTCATTCTCAATAATGAATCATTCCATAATAACTTTGCCACCGACCTATTTCCAAACTTTGTGAGCTTGAGCATATATTTACATTATGTTCCATTTCTGAGAAAGTAGTTTCTTTGCTGCTACCCTTCCAAAAAGACCATTCCAGATCAAACTTCTTTGGACTGTAGAAGGGCCAACCTCTACAATCTGTAGAATGAGAATGAGATGGCTCGGTTCAATCCCAGGGCGGAGTTGTCTGGGTCCTTTCTGTGTGGAGTCTGCGTCTCCTTGCCATGTCTGGGTTTACTTGGGGTACTCTGGTTTCCTCCCAAAGACATGTGTGGTGGGTTAATTGGTCTCCCTAAAGCGGCCCTTAGTGTGTGTGTGTGTGTGCGCGCGCGCCATACAATGGATTGGCGCCCTGTCTAGGGTTGTTCCTGCCCTTGCACCCAGAGTTGCCTTTTGGGACCCGGCTGGCCCGTGACCCCGTGTGGATTAAACGGAAGATAATAGATGAATAATGGATAAAATTGCTTACATCTATCATGTATTTTTGGTTGCATTTTAATGAAGACAATGTAAAATAATTATATATGGTCATCTAACCAAAGACGTTGACTATATGACTACATGACTATGTCTACGACTATAAAAATAAGAGACAGTTCATTGTTAAATAACACGTTTTACATTTATTACTAATGTGAAACATGCCAACCCCAAGTTTACTGTGGAAAAAAAAAACTATTGATGAAATATTCAGATAATAAACAGTATAAGGCGAATAAATCAGCCATAATGCTCAAATTAATGCCTTTCCGTGTTCACATTTTGCCATTAAAAATACCATTTTCACACCATAGTAGTGGCTTTGCCCCAACTGCTTCTAAAAAAAACGACTTTAAACAGCAGTACATGTGATTAAGCAATGACTGGACAGTAAAGCAGGTATCTCCGGTAGCACAGGGCTGGGTTGGAGGGCATGTGAGAACCCTTTAAAACTGTAAACATTACAAAGTGATTAATAATGCTCATCCCAGACACTTTCTTTATGAGCAGCAGCAGATTAGCTACATAAATGTCAGTCGTGTGAAATCATTTCATGGGCTGCAGAAACATTAGACAAGCAATCTTTATTGACTGTTCACGTGATCTAGCCATCTGTCCGTCTGTGTCTGTCTGTCTGTCTATCTGAATGAAGTTAAAAATGAGTGAACGATCTGCGCCAGGATACAAAGTACAGAGACCACCAGCCTCGTAAGCCCTTCCTCACTCCAGTTGATGCTTCGAAAAGACCTGCCGTCTGTCGTAAACTGTTTCCCGTTAAAGATAGATCAACAACTTGTTTATATCACCACCTGCAAGCTAGCACATTAGCGAAATCATTATGCAAAGCAAGTGCCTAATGTTGTCAGCAATTACATTCAAGCAACAGCTTAAATTCTCACGCCAAGAGAGAATACAACATTTTGAATACAATAGACCCAAAATGCAGACTTATAATAATCTACAGTCTAATAATCGTCACCAGAATCCCAGATAAATACTCATTTTGTCAATATTGCACACCCTTATTCCAAGCTCCATCTGCTAAACTACGCTAACTCAGATAAGTTGGGATGAACCTTTTACTGCCACATGAGGGCATTTTCATCTGAAATATGAGGTACAACCAGAAAGACTTTCATCATTCTCTAAATTAATCAGTAATGAATACAATTGTATTTGGGACAAACACAACCAATAAAAAGGTGCAAACAAAGACAGATCTCCACTCCTCCACTAAGAATGAAGCATCTGCTGATGCTCCACCACATGCTCTCAAGACTCCATTAATAAAACAGGGTTTTTAAGGAAGGAAATGGAAACGCATCAAGCTCTCCAACCCATGATTAAAGGTTTTTTTATAAATAGCGACCACCCGTTTTTCACAAACGCAATATAGATTCAGCTCCAATGAGCATGTGTGAAAGCAACTGGATGAGAGCTCTTAATGAGGTGGATGGATCAATAAGAAGGTCAGGCGGAGGCATCACCTTGTCTTGCAGCCTACCCACATGCTAACTTATTCTTCACTAATGAAATGCTAACAAGGGTGGCATTCAGTCGCACTGGCATTATATGTCAGTGCGCCCCTGCTTTTATGTGCATATGTAATACATCTGCAGCGCAGAACGCTGAACATTTACAAACTGTACGCAGCTGATTTGGATTATCCATGAACATCCACTGCAAATCTCCTTGTCTTAATTACAAAAAAAAATGTTTGATGGAACGGAATACAACCTAAATATCCCTTTGTATAGACAAATACATTGTTCCTAAACTAATAACAGGTTTTTATATCCTTATTGAACCCAATTAGCGATCATTCAGCCTCTGTGCTAATGAGTTCTCCAAAAGCCAGGTATTACACTTAATGAGATTGGATGAGTGCGGTGTATAGGTGTCCAGTCTAGACTGAAAGCAGGGAGTTCCAAACTGCTCGTTTCAAAAAAAGCTCCATTTATGTGAATGAGCTCAAAACACTTAACACAAACTGTCTGCAAAAGGAAAACTATTCTACCTAGTGGTTCCCACTGCAAAGATCACACAAGCAGCATAAAAAGCAGTGTTGGAAAAAAGGAACCCTAGGGTAACAAAGAATAGATGTGCATAAATATTTGGAACATGCAGAAGTCTCTGTTCATGTATGCAGTGAACGAAAATAAAGAGTTAAGAAAAAAATACCATGGAGAAATTGCTGCTCACATAAACCAAATGAAACCATTGCCGTACGTTACAGAAGATCTCCAGAACGATGAACATTCTGACTTTGTTCTGTTGACTGATAAGACAGAAACATGTTTGTTAGGTCTATGCAACGTTATGAAAGGAAAAAGGCAAAGTTAATGTAGGTCCAGGTCCAAGTCCAGGTCCTATCCCGACACAACTGAGACTCGGAAGTAAAGGTTCTACTAATCTGATCAAAATACTCAAAAGGTTTTTATTTTTATTTAAACAGGTGTAAAAGTGCATGCTACATAATACCCTAATAAGTTAAAATTCAGGTTTTTTTACAAAGGCTTTTCAGCTTAAAACAGTATCTCTTCAATTGGGGACAAGCAAGACACTGAATGGTTTGTACTACAACTTCATGGATTTATGTTCAAAAATCCAACAAGGATGCCATCACATTTATCAAAGCGCAGCAAATATTTCCAGCCACGAGGATCTAAAAAATACACAGAATGCCTTTGATTTTAAAAAAATAAATAAATTCTGCTACATCACTTATCATCACGAACTCCATATGCCAATATTCAGTAATGTAGCAAATCCTTATATTTAACCCAAATAACACTAGTTAAACAAACTGCAGCTTTGCGATTTCACAGCGTCTCTTCACTATACGACCATATTACGTATATCCATCATGCCGTGTGTGCAGGAACTTTTTTTAGCTACTACTTCCATGTAAGTACTTCTCTCAGTGCATATGTACCCTGAAGCAGCAATCCAATCGCACAGCTTATGTCACGTCAGTGTCGCACAGCATTCCTAGTGGCAGTGCATATGCAAACCACAAAAAGAAAAACAAAACAATTAATGTAGTTCTTAGTTGCAACACGTCAAGGATTCTGACAGGTATAGGCATATTGGTACCTGACTGGAAATGCCTACATAATAACGACAAATAACTAGATAGATGACACAGATAAATGAATAGATTCATAAAAGCTAACCTAGCTTTTATTGTATATTTGAAAATGTACAGCTTCTCCTTTGTGGCAATATAGGAAGTACAAGTAAAATGTTACAGAAACAATAAAGTAAAGTGCAAATAACTTAAAACGTGGTTTTCGAGTACACTACGCAAGTCCTGGTCAGTGTCACGGTGGTACTGAAAATGGTCCACCAACCGAAACTCTCCAGCCACCAGCATCCTGTAGGCAGCATGCTGCTTCTGACCCACTCATACCAACACACAATACACTAGCATGCCACCACTGCCACTGAATAATCCACTACCATAACAGTATCAGATCTGTACTGGTCCTGCGGGGGTTGTGACCATTAGATAATGAACAATGTAAATAGAAAACCAGACTACACTCCGGAATTATTATAAAACTACAATTTCATCTATAAGTAGGGACAATGAGGTGTACCTAATGAAGTGATCAATATGTATATTGATCAGAGATTGATATGATATTTCCAAATGTGGGCTTAAGTAACAAATATTTGTCATGTTTGCATTTGACCCCAACAAATAATCATATTTCTATATGATTTTCTATATCGTTTGATATACATCTTGACTCTAACTGGGGACAACGCACGTCCAAATATACTGCTCACAAAAAGTAAGGCTTATTTCAAAATGAGAAATCCCCTAATTAAATCTCCCCTAATTCGTGTGAGCAGTGCACTTGAGGAAAATGCCAGTCGATATGTCAGCGCGAGTTGGGGATTCTAAGGCACTGCGAAGAGGTGTTTTGCTCCACCATATTTTTTTAAAGTAGCAGTGGTTTTATGTTGTCTGTCGTTTTAACAGACCAATGATAGTGTCACCGCTTGATTCTCTCTGCCTCATTTCTGCCAGCATAGACACAGCTTGTAAATGACTCAGACTAGAAGCAAGCAGCTGAAAGCCTCCATCAATTCTAGTCTAATGCTGCTTTCCAGTTTGTAAACTCTTGATTTGTGAAAGTTAATCTCTGTCAATTTAGCCCCTAAATATTGCACATTTAAAGTGAAAGCATGCATCAATCTTTTCAGAATACTTGAGCCAAAGTTTAGGGTTATACTAATTTGGACTAAAATGTGTGTCCTGTTGCCAAAAGGGAAAAAGTGAGCAAGACAAAGTATCACGGAGTAAATCCATGTGGACATGGGGACAAGAAAGAATTTCAAATTTGCACTTGGCCACGCTTCCACTGTTTAACACACAAACGCGCGCACGCACACACGCCCCTTTAGAGATGCCACATTCCCTAACTGTGGAAGGAAACTAGAGTACCCGGAGTAACCCACATGGACACAGAGAGGACATATAAACAGACTCCAAACAGAATGGATCCAGACCACTCCATTGAACCCAGGACCTTCTTGCTGTGTCAGAGCTACCCTCCAAATTAATGTGTTTAGCAAAATACTAATTAACTAATAAACCGGCTTACCAGTCATAGGTCCTTACAGGCTCTTGTTAACCAATTATGTTTATGTTTCTTTTTCAATAGAATTTTCTGTCCGATAAATACTGCTGGGCTCCACGGTGGCTTGGTGGGTAGTACTGACATCTCACAGCAAGAAGGTCAAAGGTTCAATCCCTAGGAATGGTCTGGGTGCTTTCTGTGAGTTTGCATGTTCTCCCTGTGTCTGCATGGGTTTATTTTGGGTACTCCGATTTCCTCCCGCAGTCCAAGGATACGCGTATTACACCAATTGGTGTGTCTAAAGTGTATTGGCACCCGGTGTAGGGGTGTTCCTATGGCACCGGCTAGGCAACAGCTCTCCCACGACCTTGCTCAGGATTACCCTGGTTAGAATGTTAATAAATAAGTGAGTCTTTTCTTCCCTCAAAGTGACATATCTAATTATTCTTGTAATTTCTTTTAGCAGTGTACAGCCACTCAGATGGATTTTGGACACTTGTCATCTCTACATGGGGTGTAGAACAGGGTCCGAAACAACTTTCCCAAAACTGGACGAGAGACGATAATGGAAATATATGTAAGAAGTTATACTGATAACTATGGTAAACAACTCCCTGGCAAATGGTGAAAAACTATAATTCGGTAATGTCTTGTTATGCTATAAAATTTTATCATCTCTAATAATGAATCTCACACTCTCCCCAGATTAATTTCCTCATCCCATCCTTATCCATTTTTTTTTTTTTGTTTAATTTAACTGCTTAAACAATAATGTTAGAATTTTATGTCCTGGAGTAATGGTTTTGAGTCCTAGGGTGCCCCCCAGACAAGTCAAGCAACACTCAGGAAAGAATGGCTCTGTCTGAGGGAGAAGGGGGCTGTGTGGGCGATCATCCCCCGATGATATAACAGCAGTACCTGCTTAGCTACTCTACCAATAAGCAGTAACATGACCAGTATAAGGGCTAATATGATTTTTGACAAATCAACAGAGAAAATGTAACAGAGGGAAGTCTGGTGTGTTTTTCTCTCCCTGATGCATGTGTTGCGGAGATATCACTCATTTGTTTGGGCTGAAACCATGACAACGAGCTCCAATTAGACAGCCTGATTTTAAGCAGCTGAAAAAGGCAGAAATTACAACAGACTGGTTAAGAAATTTACACGGCATTGCAATCTGTCAGTTTCGGACATGGTGTGAAGACCTTGGCGTTAAGATTTGTGTGTTCTTTTTCGAGTTCAGTCGGATTGAGTGAAAAGACTTTAAGCAGGGTAAAGGTCAAGCAAATATTTCTTACGGTTGCTTAGATCACATAACATGAACACTTACTAGCAGCCATAACACTTTAGAAAGTTACAACTTACAACTTTATAAAGGAAGATGTACACGTCTCTTACTTTAGACTGTTTTTCCTTTACATTTTTCTCCTTTACCTTGACACTACAACAAGATCGTGAAACATAGAATCTCTCTCCTATCACTCTGTCATCAGATACAATCTGTAGGTACACTGGCCTGTAACACAGCATTAGTATTATATTAGATTTGACATTTTCTTATATGATTCCCTGACAACGGTTTTCCTTTTTTATGCTACTAACATACTTTCCAAAAACACAACTTGATTTTCATGTCTGTGCCATTTCACAGACATAACATGGCTAGCACAAATTGTAATAATTGGTGAACTGCACTGAAAATTAATAAATGCTGGTAAATTTATTTATTTGGCTTCTTTAACGTCGCTATCGGCATCAGTGGCCATCTTGGTGATACACACAAGGTTATATCCATACACAAGTTCATCTCAAGACTAGTTATATAAACACACACACACACACACACACACACACACACACACACACACACACACACACACACACACACACACAC
>JAYJMA010155273.1:0-14088 GCA_036873895.1 Parotocinclus cabessadecuia | reverse complement strand
GTGATGTATGGAGTGTTAAGCAAAGAGAACGTTCCATTACTTCATAGTGTTGCTTGATTATTCAACAGTTAAAATAGATACAATAGAGTATTTACTCAGCGGATAAATACTCACCAAAAACGAGAAGTAAGACTAGAGCATCGGCCGCCTGAGTCGTTACTTACCGACATGACGAGTTTTTATCTGCGCTGTTGTGTTCTCTGTTTGAGAAAGTTTCATTATGGACTGAATTCATTCAAGCCCTACGATGGCACCCAAACGTTCTGCAAGTTCTACGGCTAAAATAATGTAGAAATACTTATAAATAAATATAGCGCTACTGCTTTATTTCTTTTCGTTTGTCGTGGGTGATCCTGGAACGTAACCCCCGCCACAAACCAGCCCACACTGTACATACCTAGTTGGTACCGAAATATTTTTGCACCAATCTTGGCCAAAAAAGTCAAAATGTAAAAGCGATAAGTGGAAATGATCTTTATTTTTGTAACCAGCTCTGCTGCTACCCAAGTTCATTTTGAATCTGGCTCATTTTGTGCACACATTTTGGGCACGCATTAAAGCTTTCAGTTTGTGGGTTGCCAGGTATGCAGCGCTTAAAGTCACATGCCCGTGTTATTCTATACAGAGCATGCAGAGGCACCAGGGCCGAAACGCAGCCAGCGTTAAACAGACCCCGTGGGGAAAAAGGCAGGGGAAAACAGTCCGTGCCGTCGTCCGACGCGACTTTTGTGCGGTCTTTTGTCTCTTTTTTTTTTTTTATCCTTCAATGCAATTTCAGTGCAGCCTAGAGCATCAGTCTGAGTGTTTACCTTGATTCGGAGCAGCCGCAGGGGGCTGATTAAAAGCTGAACTCTGGTGACCCCGGGCAGATTAAGAGGTCGTGTTGGGGCACAACATGGGGCAGAATGGTACAGAGTCTCCTAGCCTGGGGGGCAGCAGGAGACGAGGTGTTCACTCAGGGGGACAGAGAGAGAGCAGGAAGGAAGCGTAATCACCGTCTACGTGAGCTCCGATTGTGTCGGAACTGAACCCCAAAAGCGGCGCCCATTTGCATTCCGTGGGCCTCGCCTCGTCCTGCGAGCCTGATTAAAATGCAGCAGTGTAGCCGAGCGAGCTGAGCTCCTCAGATTGAGACGGGAAAGAGGGCGGGAAGCGTGGAGTGATGGAAGGGAGGAACGGGGCGCATCAGCCGCTAATGGAATTTCAAGCGGACGTGGTTTGTTGCTCTTGCATGGCGTCGGGAAAGCTATATTTATTCCGTGCATGTGCTAAATCATCTCCTTCCGTCTCTCTGTGTCTGTCTGGCTGCGGCTGCACAGGTGGGTGTATCGATCCGGCCGGCAGCGCTCCTGAGGAAGTGCTCTGTAAGCACGGCTGTCTCGCCCTCGCACTGATACGCATCTGATCTGAGAGGAACGTTTAACTCTTAGTGCCAGGAGATACGGCGGGTGCAATCCCGCTCAGATCGGTGTTTATCTCGCCAACGGAGCCGATAAAATGCTCCGTTTTATGGCGGGGTTTCGACAAAACGCAAATGTTCCCGTAGCAGTAGTAAGTGCACAGGGCCAGGCTCACAATTTACGACAGCACGCTTTTTAACACCCGCTCACGACGGCAACGGGCAATCAAAAGAAACGTGATTTGCATACGTTAGTCTTAGTCACGTCACGTTTCTCTGCAGCTAAGAGTCGTCCCTAAAATACACTCCTAAAAATGACTAAACTCGGCCCAAACCTTCTCTAGACCTCCCCTAGAGTCCACTTTTCTTGAGCATTGGAAACGTATTCTGTGGAGTAACGAACCACGCGGGTAGCCTGACGGACTAGTCTTGGTTTGGAGAACGCCAGGAGAACGTTACCTGCCTGACTAGGTTGTACCAACTGTTAACCAACTTTGGTGGAGGAGTGACCATAATATAAAAAGTTTGCTTATCATTTGGGGGTTGGCTTAGGCCCCCCCAGTTCTAGTGAAAGGAAATCTTAATCTTAGATATTTTGGACAATCGTACGCTTCCAACGATGTGGGAACATTTTGGGGAAGAATTGGTTTTCTGTTTGAAATGGTTGGGTGAGGTTGGTTTGGTCTAGAAGAACCAGAGTGGACGGCCCAGATCCCTGGCCTAAATATCATCGAACACCTTAGAGATGAACTAAACGGAGACCCTCTCGTCCAACATCAGTGACCTCACATTAGTAACGATTGGTCAAAATTCCAAGCAGTCACAGTAAGCCTTCCCAGAAGAGTGGAACCTGAGTGGATGTCAGAAAAGCTCTAGTACTTGTAATGTGAAGGTGTCCCAATACTTTTGTTTTAGAACGGGAAGTAAACTTTCCCAGGATAGTTGATATATTTAAACTCCAAGAATTACGATACAGATTCAGCTTATGATGGACCGTTATTGAAGCTCTCATTAGCATTCCTCGCCTGTGCTTAAAACGTTGGACGCTGAAGTCGAGAGGACGAAGCGGGAATGCTGAAGAATGCCAAATCGCTGATGTTCCTTCCGGACTGATCAATCTGAGAAAAGTCAAAGCTCTGCGCCGATCATCCGTCAGACCACACAGGCTTCGATCCTACCCCAGGATGACCGGCCAAACCCTGAGCTGTCAACTTTTGTCAGCGGCGGAATCCATCAGCGCGGCGTCCTCGGGTAAGAGCTCGGAGCGTGTCTTTTGAGCCCAACGTTACAGACATCCTGCTCGTTTACTAACGAGCATGCTCTGATTAAAAAGCCTCAGACGGAGCTGATTGCAGATCAGAGGAGGCTGGATGGGCCTGCGGCGAGGTGCGAGATCTGTCGCAGCATGAGGCTTCTAATGAGCCGCCATCACCTGCGTTCTCACTCGCACCCACGAACTGCTAAATCACACTCGGCAGGTGGAGCACGGCCCAGCCGAAGCAATAACGTGGTGAGGATGAAGGATCTGATTATAGTTTTAGCTACATTAAATAAATTCACTCCCACATCCAAACTCCAACTGTGACTAAAACCTAAGGATCAGAGAAACAAGCTCCCTCAGTTTCTTAGGGATGCCAGGTTTCGTCCAGGTCATAAACTTCTCCAGTTCGTTTCGACTTGCACTAAATCCTGATAATAATCCTAATAATAGTTATTACAGGGCAAAATTATTGCCTTGCAAATTTTGGGGCTGGATCAGCATCGTGGTTATAGTTTTAGTTTGGCTTGGTAACGTGGTAACTGAGAACACTAATTTAAGCAACAAATTCCTCTACGAATAAATGTAAACAGCAACACACCATATAGTCTAAAGTTTGCGGACACCCAAAAATATCCTACACATGCATATGTATGGAATTTGACCCTAGCTTTGTTCTTCTCAAAGGACTCTCAAGTAGCTTTTGGAACGTGACTGTGAGGCTTCAGACGTGCTTTTTTTAAGGTCTTTGATGGAGACCAGGTCAAAAGGTTGGCAAACTAATTATCTGTGGACACTGCTTAGTGGCAAAAGGACAGAAACGGACTTGTTGGAAGCAGAAGTCTCAGTGCAAACCGTTCTTCTCCCACTTTTTCTGAAGACAATCCAGAAATGTTCTCTTTATACTAAGAACGTGTTATGAGCGAGTTGCTGAAAAACAGCCCACTAATTGGAAGGGGTGTCCACAAACTTTTGTCCATATATTTTAAGAGAGCCATTTGACAAGTACACCTAATGTCTTTATAATATAATAATAATTGCAGTATTTAACGGTGAATTTGAGACTGGTATTGGAATCGCCGTCCCAGCGCTTATCGGACTTTCTGTGCAGTGTTTGGGGCGATTTGGTTTGAGGTGGTTGAACAGGTTCGATGTTTATATCAGCTGTTGTTTGCTGACCCACTCTTGGAAATATTATTGATTTATAATGTTATTTAATATACATATAACCATGTACCGGTCAGGAGAAATTTGAGCTGGACTGGAGAATGGAGTGTTCACTGGTTGGGCAAACGCCTTGGGATGCCATGTCAGTGTTTTCAGCACAAATAATGCAATATTTATTCCTATGACATTTCCCTGTGATGAGACGGAAGCTTTGGATTGCTCACGAAAAAATATCTACCCTTCATGCTATTCTGTTTTATGTTGATTCAGACTCAAATGAAATATGATAGAGGCAGATCAGACGGAGATGGCCCATCCTCTCTTCTCTCATGCTTCTTCACGTGAGCCGCCCATCACGAGGCAGCGTCTGTCCACCAAATTAAAGTGCTATTAATCAATCTCAGGTGGCTCCTCGTCTCGCTCAGTGCTAACCTACAGTAATTGGATGATGTTTTCCTTAATGCGGCCCTCGCTCACATTGATCTGCTGCTTAATAGCACGCTCTCGCTCGCAACCTTTTAATACAGTAACGAGTTTTCTTGAATTACCGGCCCGCTTTGTGATGAGTCCGTACGGGAAAAAGTGCCGGTCAGCAATCGTACAGATCCATTCCATTTAAAGAGATCACTCTGGGCTAATGCTCACAGTCGGTCCAGCACAGGTTCGGTAATTGCTGGATGTCTTTAGGCTGTTATGATCTGGCTTCCGACCGCCGTGTGCGGGGCCGAGCTGAAGTGGAGGGTGCAGTGACTGAATTGGAATGACCTGATTCTGAGAAAAACTAAATGAATCTTGAATGATTTCTTCATTGTAAGCCCACTTTTACATCAGGGTCAGGGTCACAGGGGTCCATGTGCATGGCACGTCTATGGTGGGACTGGTTGAGCGCCAAAAGATTCCTCAATTTGTCTCCCTCAAACACAGCCCAAACCTGGGTCCCTCAATCGGTGAGCTAGAGAGTTGTGGCACTTGAACACAGTGTTGGATTTCCCATCACGTTTACCCTTTAAGACTTACCTTCTACCACCTACCACGCAGTTCCCCATTACCCAAATCCCAGCATCATTCTAAGGGCCTGTGATCGACAGGGGCCCTAACAATGCATTAATTTATTAATCCAAAAGAAATCCCCTTCAAGTCAAATTAATTTCTATAGAGCTTTTCATAACGGAGAATTGTCTCAAAGCAGCTTTATAATATTATATGATCTTAAAAGGACAATCCCAAATGAAGCAATCCTAGGGCGACAGTGGCAAGGAAAAACTCCCTGAATGTAGAAGCAGGAAACCTTGGGAGGAACCAAGACTCAAAATGAGTCCCGACCTGCTTGGGTGGCCCAGATGTTAATTGAAATATATAAGTTGTATTAATAGTGAAATAAAGTAAATAGTAAAATTTAAATTAAATAACGTAATAGATTTAAGAAAGAGTTCTCAGCGGTAAATTATTAAAGGTGCAGCGTCTCCTAAATGACTGAGGGAGTTCCTGCACTCTGGTGGGACTGGTTTCTGATAATGGAGACCAGTAGGGTGATGCTGAGGTGGAGGAACATCTAAGTGTGTGGTGCTGGAATTGGTACATCAGCTCGGAGAGAAAAGAGAAAATGTAGTTACTTACTTACTTAGTGCCCCTGTATAACTCTAACTCCCTGACCACTTCTTTTCATCGGCAACCTTGTCGAAATCAACGAGAAGGAATCCACTTAGAGGAACATCTGCCAGTTTTGATAGCAACTCCAGTGAAGCAGGGAGATTCACCTTCTAGGATTCCTTTTCCTCAGGTGGGCTAATATGGGCATCTGTAGTGGTTAGGGTGCTGTGCAAGGCCTCACCAGGTATATACTGATTTTTGATTTGATGTTCTGAGAGGAAAGGCAAAACATGATCATGGTTTGCTGTCAGTCAGGAAAAAGCTTACCGACTAGAGACTGCCAGGAGGTCGAGTCTACAGGACCTCTTCTCAAGGTCGTTGGTGCGAACCTGTAGGCGTTCCATCCAGACTCCAAATCCTACCGCGCTGGCTCGGTCTCGGGCCACCTGCTCACTCGGGGAAGACCCGCCTGATTCCTGTGTGCCCGTGCCAAGAGGGAGTACCCTCACCCTCGATCCAGAGTGTATCCGCCCCAAACCGTGCCAATCTGGACTCCCGGAGTCCATACAGGTTTGGAAAAAACGAGGTCTGAATTGCTCGAGCAAGTCCGCAGGTCTTGATGTCGTGCCCACATTTCAGCACGTATGTTTGCAGGATGTGGAGGCCTTCAGTCTCCTGTTTTTGTTTCGCCTCCAGCGAGGACCCCCGTCTACACCCGGAAATCCTTGATTCTGAGCAGTAGAGGACGAAGCACTTAATTAAGCGAATAATCCTAGAACAGGTTCTAGCAGACGGAGGCAGCCAGGGACGTGTGATTATAATGGAGCAGTGGAAATGACGGGATAATAAGGGACAATTTTTACAAATCGACAGGACAATCGTTTCAGGACATTTACTGAAACCTTCTGATATGCAGGACTGTAATTTTGCTGATTAGTATTTAACCTCGTGGACACGTCTGTTTTGTATGAGGCCGTGTGGAAACGCCTCCGAAATATTTTGGTGCAGATCCGCTCCATGAGCCCAAATCGGAAGGGTACAAACCGTCGGTATGCAAAGCGCAAATTCCTTCCACTTCCTGTGAGATTTGTTTAATCGCAGACTGTTTGAACCTGAGATTTTTTATATTTACATTCATTTCAGGTCTGCAGCTCATTCCAAAATAAGTTGGGATGGGAACAGTTTAGGGCTAGTAATGAGGTAAAAGATGACTGAGATGACTGAGATGTTTGATGTTTGGACTCTACAGAGCATGATATCATTAAATGGGAATATCATTAAAATCTGGAGGAATTTCAGTCCTTAAAAGCCTAAGCTGAAGAAGTGTGATCTCTTTCCGCTCCCTCAGGTGGCACTTCATCAAGAACCGTCATTCATTAATATCTGGTAGGAGCACATGGGTAAGGGATTACTTTATCAAAATTATATCAAGATCTACAGTACAGAGTTACATTCACAAATACCACTTAAAACTTTACTGTACAAAAAACAAGCCTTGTGTTAACCACGCCCGGAAGCTCCGCCCACTTTTCTGAGCTCGGGGGCATCTAGGATGAACCGTAATCCAGTGGATTAAAAAAGGAACGTTGCTTTTGAACATTTTAATCATTTTATTGTGCTTTTGTTTGACAAACTAGAGCACAGTAAGTCAGTTCTGCTTTTATACCAAATCATAATTATAATTACCTGTTTGAAATTGTATCATAATTTTATTTATTTTTGTTTTTATTCAAATTCATGACTTAGTATAAATGCCCGTGTTTCATTTGTTAACAAATGAAATGAAATTCCGTGGGTGGCATGGCAGCCTCACAGCAAGAAGGTCCCGGGTTCGATCCCAGGGTGGAGCAGTCTGGGTCCTTTCTGTGTGGAGTCTGCATGTCCTTCCTGTGTCTGCGTGGGTTTACTCCGGGTGCTCCGGTTTCTTCCCACAGTCCAAAGACATGCATGTTGGGTTTATTGATGTCTCTAAAGTGGCCCTAAGTGTGTGACTGTGTGTGTGTGTGTGTGTGTTTGTGCCCTACAATGTCTTGGCACCCCGTCTAGGGTTGTTCCTGTCCTTGCGCCCAGAGTTGCCGGGTGGGCACCGGCTGGCCCATGTGGATTAAGCGGAAGATTTGAGTTTGTACAGCTTGATTCTAATCTAAACTTTAATCATTCTCAGTTCGTCTCGGGGCTTCTCTCGCTCGGCCTTGCTGCTGGGAAATAAACAATTACCTTCACACCTCGCCATTATTTTTGGTGATGGCACTCATGCATCATGTTCAGCTGCCCCTGAGAGAGCCTCGGAATACAAAGGAGGATTTTTTTTTGTAATGCTAAAGGCCACTCCTGAACGGTTTAGAAGGGACGCTCGAATCAGGAGTGACACTCCGGTGCTGCACACATTCCGAATGCATTATTGTTATCGTCGGCACCGAGGCCACTCGTCATTGGGAGCCGGTCCGCTGTGAGCGCTCTTCTCCTTGCCGCTCTTCTGGCTTCTCGTTAAAATTCACAGGATGCACCCGATCATTTGGATGCCTTCCATCTCCACTTTAATTCCCCCATTTTTTCCCCGTCGACCAAGAGCTCCAGAAAAAGGGCTGAAATTGCTCCGTTCTGATGCCGAGGCAAATTCACTCTTGCATCTAATGTCTATTTTTAAGAGCTCACCGAGGAAGAGAAAGAAAATATATGCAGCAGGCAGCCATTTCCTCCTCCTCTGATCCATCAAACGGCACTCGGTTGAGGGCGACGAGCTCGTTTTCAATCCTTTACAGGTACATATTCGGCTCCCACTTGCAGGGAAATGGAGGAGAGAGAGGGCTGGAGAGGGAATTGACCAGATTGATGAGCGTGGGTCTCTGTAATGGCTGCTGGTCGTGGATTCAATGCCCAAGATGGCTGACTTATTGCTGCATGTGTCTTGCGCTGCCATTCAGGTGTAATTGCATTAAATAATTCAGTGACCTGGATGGTTTGGATATGGGTTTTGTGGTTTTATGGGTTTTCTATCAAGGTTAAGCTGAGCTGAATGGCCAGCGTTTGTGCCATATCCTACAAATCACATGGAATTCGGGGTGAATTATTGCATTTTGGATTTAATAAGGACTGTTATTCATATGTGGATTGCTAAATGATCTGGATTTCATCCAATCCTCTATTAAACCGGGGCCAGTCTACAATCTCAGACCCTCTGTACAGGAGGTACGGGGACACAGGACAATAAGCTCTAAATGGCTAATCGTGGTCATTAGATGTGTAAAGATTCACGGATTGGTATACAGTTCTGACCCCATTAAAGAGCCCCTTATCTCCTTTTTAGGCTTCTGTAATGTAAATATAAATTATATAAAGCTCTACCGGCTTTCGACTGAATTACCGACTTTTGCTCTTTAACTCCCACCTCCGCTCGTGGTTTGTTTACACTATACTAGAGCGCTACAAACAAAAGCACTGACTGCCTGTACATAAATATGCAATGACCACAGGAATCTGTAATAATTATGATGTTAATTAGAGTGCAGTACAGAACTTACAGATTGAGTCTGTTTACAGCTGCAAAGTAATCCACGTAAATCCAACATTTAAAGTTTAGCCTGGTTTGTGATCTGGACCGGGATTGGTTGTGAAAGGGAAAATTAATAAAGAGATAGTAATAGAGAGACAAACCAAACCGGGTGTTTTTTTCTCATTAAATTATTTTTTTTAAATAGTGTTAAAAGTTAATATAAATAGACACTGTCACACCCACGGACTGCTTGCACGACCAGACCCGGCCTATCACACACACACACACACACACACACACACACACACACACACACACACACACACAGACACACATCTTCTCCAGCCTTCTAATGCACACACCTGGAACTCATTTTCCGTCATCAGCACAAACCCTTCTTATACAGCACACCGCTACTCAATTTGCTAAGCAACTTGGTTCCCTCGTTTGCTACGAACTTCTACCCCTGTTTATTATTATTATTATTATCGCCACTTACCGTGTTTTGACCTACGCCTGTTTTTCCGTCTTCGTCCTCGCCTGCCGCCTGTGCTGTGTTTGACCTCGGACTGTCGACTACGAGTTTTACCTGCCGTTGTAAATAAAGCGCCTGAACGCTGCATTTGAGGCCGCTACCTGTGTGCTAGCGTTACAGGCAAACGAATCCAAACCAGGTGTGTTTACTTATCAGACAATGTCAGTTTACAGACATCAATTAACCTAGCACGCATGTCTTCGGTACATGGTTCTATGGAGGCTGATGGATATATAAATAAATATGGAGAAGGCTGGATAGATCATGGTTTTCTATAACTTACAGGCCGGTGCTATTAATTAAATCGGTGTTATTTATTGAAAGCAGCTGTATAGTGTCATCTTGATTTCAAACACAGGCAATCTAAAGTGTTCACTAACTGTTCTTGGAACCGTAGATCATCGTTTGTTGCTCTAAATACCAGGCCAGCAACGTGAATCTGGTCCAGAGGGGGTCATTTCTGAATTTGGCAGTTGAATTCACCCCGTTTGACTGTGCAGCGGATCATGTTACCGATCAGGATACTGGTCTGTTTAGGGTTACAAAGCATCCTGGCTTTTTGGCCGTGATCTTATCAGACTGTACCCATAAAGGCTCCGTACCCTCGTTCAGCTAATCTGTGTTCTTTTATTGCTTTTGGACCTCCACAGCAGAAGTTTCTGTGGTCGATCGATACCATTTTGATGCCTTAAATGAGTTTTGTTGGGACTCCGAGGTAATTACACCGATTGGCACGATGATCGCGCGTCACAATTCCAGTTGGCTTCTAATTGGAGACCTTCTTCAGCTATCGATTTGGGACGATTACAAGCCACGTCTCTTCGATTTCTCCTTTTCTTTTTCACTCCTTCACTTTTCACGCCCTTTAAACGTCTCTTAGGCTCAGAATTTGAATATTTATTTGCCAGTCTGTCCGAGTCCGTGAAGAGTCAATTCACACGTTCTTCAAGTTTTTACTGTTTGTCTACAGAGATTAAAATGACTTCTTGTTACTTATGACTTATTAGAAATGAGTGTGGCTGAAAGAGCTGCTATTTTTATTTGTACCCTCATCATAAATGGGTTATCTGTAAAAATGTTTGTAAAAGTATTATGTGTTGCTCGTAACTACAGGACATTTTTCTGGGATTTTGTCGATAACGATAATTAAACAGTTACAGATTTTATAACTATACACCTTGGGTCTAAAGTATTCAAACGTCTCTCTCTCTCTCTCTCTCTCTCTCTCTCTCTCTCTCTCTCTCTGTTGCGTTCTTGTCGTAAGGTTTGTGTGTGTTTTTTTTGTCGAGTGTGTTTTTTTTGCTGCTACCTTGCCCGTTTAAGTCGTCGACTCTTGAAGTTTGTCCTGATCTTTATATTCTGTGCAGCGGTTCATTTTCAGATGATGCAATAAGTTGGTTGTGAAGCTGAGTTTTAACGGTAGACGTTTGTAAGTCGGCGTCTTTTCAAACGATGTAGGCTGGTGGTGTCTGTGTTTTGTCTCCTGGTGCATTTTGTTCACTCCTTTTTAACTTTACTCAGACCCTTATAGGCAGAACAGCAGCTCGGTTTCCTCGACGCCATCAGCTCAGATATTGTTTAAAAACACTTAGGATATTATCGTAGACGATCCACATGGCCCCTATTTTGCGCAATCCGTGTTGTCGCACTTTTAGTGGTATTTACATAAAGCTGATTTAAATTCCGATCTCGGGAGTGTCTAGGAGCGCGTTCATGGGTGGAAAGGTTCTCATGTGAAACATCAGATTTAGCGAGTAGGAGGGAGGGGAAACTCGACCCCATTCATCATCGTTGCTCGTTCGGGAACGACGTCAAAACGTTTCTGACATAAACCACAAACACTGTCACCTTTTTAAACTGTCACGATCATGTGTCATCGCGGCTGACAGCAGCCTGATCGCGTTTACCTTGACTGCATGCCTGATTTTTTTCCCCCCATTTCCCGCAGATGCGCGAACCTCGCACGCCGGGCCTACCTACCCCGCGTCTGGAGCGAACCCCGAGAGACCCGGCGACCGGGGACTTCTGGGGATATGGGTCTGTTTTGACTGATGAAGTGGGTCGCTTCATTTGATCTGCGAGTGAAACTGATCTCCTTGCAAATGGCACAATTATTTTGTTCGTTCCCAGTAGAACGCTGCCTTCTCCGAGTGCATTAGTAAATGCCCCTTTGATTTATGGCTTCACTTTAAACCTCAAGTCACAAAGGTAACTTGAATAAATTATTTCTTTTCGTTCCTTTAGCAGGTTCTCTGCAGATCACGTAGTGAGATGAATAATAAGGATCCCCGTGCCCTTGCTTAATCTTCTCACAAATACACAGCCTTGCTGCTTGGAGCGTTTTTAATGATCGAATCATCATTAGGTGCATATCTAAATTAACCTCTTTAGAAAAGCACAAAACAAACAGCCAGATTTGTTTGTGATCCTCAAGATGCCGAGGTTTTATTGAAAAGCAAACAGTGTTTTATTTTTATGGACTTTTATGGCACTGCTTGGGCTGAAATACAGTTCCTGAAGCCAGTAACTAGACGTATCTAAATACTTTTGACGTTGAGGGAGGTTTGTTGACGCATGTTAATTAGAGAGCGTCAAAAATGACCCACCACTAGAGAAAATTATTTTAATTATAGTAACAATCTCTTTTCATTTTATTTGAGATATTCTGGCATTGGAAGAAATTTCTTTCTCACCGCCTGCTTTACGTCACAGAATCGGGAATTATTATTATTATTATTGTTATTATTATTATGATGATGATAGTGTTTTCACGCTAGATAATAAAAATGGGTAGGATGGGTGATGTTGTTTAGATTCTGATTCAGTTTGGGAGAAGAAATGAAACAATCTTGCCTCAAGTGGGGGAGTTTGAGTATCTCGGGGTCTTGCTTAGGAGTGATGGGAAGATCGACAGGCGGGTCGGCGTGGGGTCGGCAGTGGTGCGGACTTTATACCAGTCTGTTGTGGTTAAGAAAGAGCTAAGTCTATGCTCCTACCCTGACCTATGGTGGTGAGCTTTTGGGTAACGACCGAAAGAGCGAAAGCCGAAATGGGTTTTCTCCACAGGGTGTCTGTACTCTCCTTTATAGACAGGGTGAGAAGGGTCATCCGGGAGTAGAACTGCTACTCCTCCATGTTGAGCGGAGCCAGTTGGGGTACTTTGGGCATCTTGTAAGGATGAGTGAGTGTCTCCGCAGAGAGGTGTTTCAGGCAAGTCCAACCGGGAGGAGACCCTGGGGAAGACCTAGGACATGCTGGAGGAATTGCGTTGCCCAGCTGGTCTGGGAATCCCTTCAGTAGAGCCGGTGCAGATGGTTGGGTAGAGGGAGGTCTGGGCCTCTCTGCTTAGGTTGCTGCCCCCCGACTCGAAACCCGGACCAGTGGAAAATAATGGATGGAAAAAACAGAATCTTCACCAAAAGTTGGCTTAGACTATAATATAAAAATAATAATTAATAATAATTTTAGGCTGTATAGTACTTAATAAAACGTATGATGAATCAATATTATTTATGGGCAGCATGGGGGTTCGGTGGGGTGGCACCACTGCCTTTTAACAAGAAGGTTCCGGGTTAAATCCCAGGATGGGACGGCCTGGGTCCTTTCTGTGTGGAGTCTGCATGTCCTCCCCGTGTGTGCGGGGGTTTACTCCGGGTACTCCGGTTTCCTCTCACAGTCCAAAGACATGCGTGTTAGGTTAACTGATGTCTCCAAAGTGGTCCTTAGTGTGTGACTGTGTGTGTGCCCTACCATGGATTGGCGCCCCATCTAGGGTTGTTCCTGCCCTTGTGCCCAGAGTTGCCGGCTGGGCCCCGCTGGCCCACGACTCAAATGAATGTATATTATTTATTAATACGTGTTTTATACTCTATAAATACTGTACACGGTGAATTAATGAATTTATGTCCTTGATTTGGGGTTTAACATTCAATTAAGCTGCTTTGTTTTTTTAGTAAAAGCAGGACATTTTTTAATCTTTAGTACAAGGGGAGTTTACAAAACGCAAAGGTTAAGAAAAGATGATGCATTTCTTATTGGTGTTTTTGACTGCTCTCTATGTCCTCGTTACTATGTGTCCTGCCGCCCTTTAAGGGCTTCAAATTCTGCAGCGGTGCATCGACCCGCCCCAAGTGGCAGAAATGTTGTTCCACGGGACCCGTTGTCCTTCACCTGTCACATCAGCGCTGCAATTAGAGGCATCCAGGAAGTGATGTGCATCGCTTTGGCTCGTGTAGAAAATTCAATCAGCGGTCCGTGAAAAATGACACCGCTTCCACCCAGACGATCGCGTTCGTCCAATTCTCCGGAGTTCCCCTTGGTACCTAATTGAATTGGCAAGTGGTGTTTTGCAGCGTGCGAGACATCATTCCACAGGATGCTCATACCTGAAATGCTCCCCGTCTTGTTATGTGGTCGACGAAATTGGTTGGGTCGAGTCAAACGACGATTACGCCACGTGTCTGGTGTCATGTGGTTAAACCGTATAAATCTAAACCGAGTCTTTCACAGAGCCTAACGATGGAGCAACATTGCTCCATTCAAAGGTGACTGACAGCTTTTGATGGTAACAGAAAGTCCACGAACCCAAATCTTCACAAGTCAAAAAAAAAAAAAAAAAAGACATGCATATTTTAAAGCATTAGGTA
>JAYJMA010155254.1:0-14090 GCA_036873895.1 Parotocinclus cabessadecuia | reverse complement strand
ATACATATATATATATATATACATATACACACAGTGGATTCCGGTTAATTGGACCACCGGTTAATGGGAACTGCCACTGGTTCGCTTATTTGGACCAAAATTCCGCTTAATCGGACCAAAGAATGTGACAGCAAACAAGAAATACGTAATATCCGTGAATACACTCTTCGTCTCTGGCATAACTACCCGAAAACTCCAGAGTTTTTCCCCAGCCCTCTACTGCCACCTATAGGTCTTTGCCTAAAAGCCAAAAGTGGCCACTTAGCCACAGCAGCCAAAGTTCTTCAAATGTTAACTGGAATTGAGTAAGAACTTGTTTTTTACAGTATTATGTATAATGTATAATATCTATACATTGTGTTGTAGATCGTTTCGAAAAACTTGTTCGTAAATAAATTTTTCGATGAATAAAGTTCGTAAGCAACAGCAGTTCTTGTTTGTATATACGTATACATTTGCTATACGTGTAAATCACACAATAAAGGTTTAATAAACATTTAATATGTTTAATATGTTACATAACTTATAGCACATCCCGTCTTGTTACATGTGGTCCCATTAACCAGATTCGACTGTATATATATATATAGACACTGTATACACAGTATTAGGATATAGACCAGCCAGTGCAGTGCATAGATACTGATAGTTGTTTTGTTATTCAGTTACCAATAAAATGACCAAATGCATTTGTAGAAGTACTTTCAGCACAATTGCTTAGTTGTCACTGCTTAATCAGCATAAATCCAAACATGTCCTGCACTGGCCATTATATTTTTTCTCCAAAAACACCTGGAGGTAAAGAGGTCCACTGGGATTGGCCTGATCAATCCAACTCAACATTTGCCCTTGCCGGCACACACATTTAAGCCTTACCACATTTTTTTCTGACATAGAAAAAACGCCTCCTATATTTATATTTTATTAGCCAGCATGGGGAAGTTTTCCTTTTACTAATTAAACTTCCTCACAGTAATAAATGACCTTGCCAGAGCTATTGTAATAACATCGATTACTCAACACTGACACTCTTGACCAGAAGTACAAAAACATACTGACAGTGTAAAAATGAACTAAAACATCACATTAGTTTTTTTTGCACTGGGGTCAAAAGCACAAAATTCCAAACTAATAAATCAGGCTCAGGTTAACTGAACTCGCCCACTTACCTTGCAAAACACAGTGCACAGTCTCTAATGAGTGATTGAAGGAAAAGAATACTTGCTCCTTTTCCGTTGATACACAGATTACATGGTATTACTCATTGTGTCAGAAGTACAACAAGCTTCACCTAGAGAAATGCCAGTTTAAAAGGTCACAGAATTGTTCAGTTCAGTCCAAAGCATATAGCAGGAAATAAACAGATGGTGAGAAATGAAATCAGCGTATTAGCATGGCGTAATCCACCATGAAGTTTGGATTGACCTTGCACTGTGTCTATGCAAAATTGCAAAGTGGTTGCTGGGCAGAACTGCCTGGTAACACCAATAAAAGGTAACACTACTTTTCAACTTTAAGCAAGACAACGCAAAATAGGCAAAGTAAAGTTGCCATCATACATGATTCTCTTTAAAAGATCTTTACACTCACATCCACATATAATTCCACCAGCTAAGGTTTAACCAAAAGGTCTGTTTATTTATAAATTATACAGGTTAATTAATGAGGTGTTGGCAGTTTTAAGCAGTGGAGATGAAGAGTAGAAGCATATGAGGAAGAGGCAATACCGTGGAAAGCAGATGATCTTAAGCAGGAAGACAAACAATTCCCATTGAAATCAAGGCGAACTGACCTGTCATCAGTCATTACATCGGAAACAAAAATACTTCTTTTGTTCTGAAAACTAAATTATGTGGACTGTATACTATATTTTACACTATTTTTGACTGTTTTTCTTCCCTTTTTCTTAAATTTTGTACAACATTGGTACATACACTTTGCCAAATAGAAATGCTGGATTGCTGCAAAACTCAGCATGTAGTTATATTTTATGCAGATATATAAATTGCAGACACTGTGCCTTGTCAAAACAGGATATAAAACTGCTTGCTGTGCTGCCCTGTAAAAAGGTTCTCAGCGGCTTCTTTTGGGTAGTCTGCTGCTTGGTGAAAGATTGTTCGGCTCAGACTGACCACCAATAGAAAGGATAATTTGATCTGTCAACAAGCACGAGCAGCTCCAGTTTGTTATCCACCATCTAGAGACAGGTGGCACCATCACTACATACCCATACATGTCATTTCCCAGACCATTTCCCGGTGCTAAGCACAAGGATATTTGTTGTCCCAGCACTCATTTTTTCACGTGTTCGACCATGGATAGCCAGCCACTGTAACTTCATTTCAAGCAGTGTTTCCAACAAGAAACCTGAACTACTATAGACTGGAACTGTATTATCTTTAACCGATGATGGTTGGGTTCGAGTACATAGGTCTCGTGGTGAGCCCTTCAATCCTGTCTTTGCTGGGGAGTGACACACCGCTCCAACTGCTGGTGTGATGGATAAGGACCTACAGACCCAGACGCAATAGCTGTGGGTGAATGTGACAATTTTTAATCCTGGCTAGAAGCAGCCTAACATAGCCTCCTGGCAATGGTACAGTTTTCCCTAGTCAACTTTCCTTTCGCTCTAATATTGTTACAAATAACATCATTACATTCATACTTAAAGTTTCTGGCTATTTCAATAGCTCCTTCTTGGTGAGCTGTTTTTGTCAATACATGCATATATTTTACGAGCATGATATGTGAGTATATGAGAAGAAAATGGAGAAGAGAAATTCTAGAAACATAATTAGAGAAACAGTTTTTTTTAATGTTCAAAAATCTTTTGTTTGTTACCCAGTTTGTTTGTTTTGTTTGTTAATTTGTTAACCAGTGCTATTTCTACATTTAGTAGCGGTCCAAGGTTGGTTTGTTTTGATTAAGAGAACCTCAAAAGTATTTTTTCTCAGATGATTTATCAGTTTATTTAAATTATTGTTTCATTTTCTTAGCTTTATTTCAGCTTTGTTTCACTGATTATTTCATGTCAAAGTCAGAGTTTTGTTTATATTATTTCATAAAGTTGAGCATTGTCCTAAACGCCTTTACAATTTTAGATCATCTTCTATTTATGCCCTGGTCTCGCAACCAGTCAGAGTGTTTAAGGATTTGCTTTGTGTGTACCTTCTTGGTATTTGAGGACAAACACATGGTTTACCAAAGGCTAAAATGTAATACATTGCCTGTTAAATATGAGCATTGGCAGCTCAGCAGTTCATTTTCTGCATTGTGCTGGTGACCAGAATGCTACAGAGACTCATCTGATCAGATACAGTATATGCTTGGATGGGATTCTATAATGGCTTTTCTTGCAATTTTGTCTCCAAAAGAATTATTTGAGAAAGTTGCTTCACAGTAGTCCACTGCAGCATACTGTGTAATCAAATCCTGCAGTAGTTATTCTTACCAAGGCAGTCAGGGCAATTAACATTACTGACTTTAAATGTATAACCCCTTTTTTATTGAATTTATTGTATAATTTTGATTTGTAATAAAATTCACTCGTTCTTCATTGTTTTATCCACTTATCCTAGTCAGGGTGAGCCAGTTCCTATCTGGTCACACAGGGTGCAAACAGCCCTAGACAGAGTGCACTTATAGACACACCCACAATCACACACTAAGGGGCACTTTGGAGACACCAATTAAACTAACATGCATGTCTTTGGAGTGTGGGTGGAAACCGGAGTACCGGGAGAAAACCCAAGTAGACACAGGGAAGACATGCAGACTCCACACAGGCCGAGCCCAAGGTCGGGATCAAACCAGGGATCTCAGAGCTGTGAAGCGGCAATGCTAACCACTGCATCATCCAAATATGCCACATGCTTCATAAACACAGACTCAAACGTGCTGCCCGAGTCAATTTTCAGCATACTTAATACCTTCCTTAACTTGTGCTGCCGTTTGATGCGAAGCACGATAAAAACTTATTTTCCACCGTATGGCTCTTCCCCTCCTCCTCCCCCCTCCCTCACTAAAGGAGCAGATTTTAGGCTGAGCAACACAACGCTCTGAAGTGCTCAAGCTTATTAACCCTCCCACGCTGTCAGGTCCTGCGTTGATTCTGTAGCTCAAAATACCCATGAAAACAAATGCACACTTCATCACTGACGCTCTGTGCATGTGGTGTCAGTTGCAGTCACAATATGATGTAGGAACACAGTGAAACAACGGAAGAAAACAGGCAGGCCGGATTGATTGATAATATGGTGTTCTTTGCCTCCTGGAGGTACAGAAGGACATACTGATGTCCAGCTGTGTCTGTCCATGGTTGCATAGAGATTTAGAGGCTGATTTAGTAAAGTATAACACCTGACCTACATATACTCTGGTGCATTTATGCTTCCCGCTAAAGCATACTTTACAGTACTCCACAGTAGTGTTGGGCAGTAGGAACAAAAATGTGTAAGCCTAGTTTAAAAAAAAAAAAAAGATTTTTCGTTTTGAAGTATTTTCGCCCTTGAGGGACACACTTCAATTCCAGCGTTTCGTTGTTTCAGAACCCGTCTCACTGTTATTCTTTTCATAATGGCACAGAGAAAAGGCATCTTCAAGCAATGTCCTTGACTTTGGCTTTAATTGGTGCTACTGGTTTGTTGAATCCAACAACTGTAATCTTTTAATCTCCCATTCTGTATTCCAACGCATTCTTTTTGCTGATGCGATGTAGTAAGTTGCCGTGTTAACAACAGTGACTCAACAAACCTTTGCAATATATAGCTTTTTGTCACAAGTCTTTCTTTTGCATCACTGGTTCAGGCTTTCTTTAACATCACTTCTGTTCTTTATTCTGATAGAACCTCTCTCAGATGTTAACAAACGATTATGCTATGCCAGGCTAGGCTAGGCTATGCTGTGGTGTATATTTTACCTGGCTAGCTAATGTGCTGCACCCAGAATGGCGTTGAGCGATTCCGTTCTACACAGTGCTCCGTATCGCTTATAACCACAAAGAATATTATATCATTTGCTGCCTATTGTAGTTTTTCAGCTACACTGTGTTCTTTATATCAAAATCATACTATATGGAAAATTAAATTATGGGAAATCCAGTATACTGCATAAAGTGGTATACCACCCAGCACTTTTGTAAGAAATCTATCACATCCGTCAATGTTATGCTATATGGATGCTGAAAATAAAGGCATAGAACATTGTTTTCAGATGCAGTGAGTATAGTATAATAAGATAAAACTAAAACTGTAAAAGCAATGCTGTAAAGTCACTCATAAAACACAATGGCACTTAGACAATGCAATATATTGTCCTATTCAAATGTTAAATGTTATATATGTTAGAAATGTTATATATGGCACATGTCTAAACCCATTCAATCAGTTTTAGGTACACCTGTTTGTCCACTTCACTTCCACTTACCAAATCAAAGCACTTTGTAGTTCTGCAACTACAGACTGTATTCCATCTGTTTTTCTACATACAGAGCGAGTCAAAAGACACAGGACACTATATTATTTCAGAAACAAAAGGGAAAATGACATATCTGAACACAGCTGCTGTATCATAGACTTCAAAAACTGACGCCCAAAAAGACCACCAAGTTCACATAGCACTGTTGCATCCCTCATAGCCAAATCCCAGAAAGAAATGGAACTGTGGATGACAATCCATATAGTGGTTGTCTGAAGAAAGCAGACAAAGAAACCTCAACAATGGTTTTGGCAGCCTTTGCAAAAAAATAAATCCACAACGCAGCCTGTACTTTGCTTTCCCCCTTCACTCTGCTCTCTAATGGTGAGGACCCTGATGGGACCAGTACAGATCAGGTATTATTTGGGTGGTGGATCATGTGTTACTGCCTGACTGAAAAGACTCCACTTACCAAAAATGTCCAGCCACTAGCATCCTGTAGTTCTGAAATTGATCCACTACCAGCACAACACACAGCAATACACCACCATGCAATCCACCATGCAAACAATATGTGATCTGTGCTGGTCCTGTGTTGGTCTTGACCATTAGAGGACAGAGTAAAAGGGGACTAAGAAAGTATGTAGAGAAACGGATGGTATCTACATTTAGTGCATCTATATGGCAAGTGGAACTAAGGAAATGGACAATGAGTGTAAGGACTAGGAGATGTACTTAATCAAGTGATCGGTAAATGTATATAGGCTTTATATAGTTATACTGCCAAGATCTAGATCTTCTTTACAGCTGAATGGTAATTATTAGCCGTTCTGTACCAATGTGTGTTCAGGAGAATGCTTTCGCTTTCCATCTTCCATGCTGCTAAATCAGGACTAGGACATACGTATGAACAACGCAGTAGTGGCTGAAAGTGATGCAGTGCATGTGACATGCCGTGTTGTGTACACTCCACAAATCAGCCAGATCATTAGAACCACTGACGGGTGAAGTAAATCATTTTAACAGTGTGATGCACTAGGTACTGTACTGCTGTTAAACAATAGATCTGTGGATGTTACTTTGAAATATATCAAATAGTCAAACATTTCAGACTAAGTGAATTCTTTCATGACAGTGCAGCATAGTCCATCAAGAAAATGTTCGCAAACTTTAAGGGTGAGCTGGCTTGCAGTGAGCCCTGATTATTCGGAACAGCAGTGAGTCAGGGCATATTATCGGTGCTTGACCTCACGTTCCTATTACTAAACTAGTGGAAAGTCTTCTCAATAGAAGGCTATTGCAGCAGAAAACGGAGACCAACTCCCTATTAATATCCATGTGTTTCATGCAATTTTGGGTGTCCACCAATGTCTTGCTGATACACAGTTATGTAGGTAGCAGTTCTTCACCCCATTTCATTTTTTAGAATGGAGATGTTGGAATTTTGTGCGTAGAAAAAGCATATAAAATCAATTCTAATGAAAAAGCATATAAAATCAATTCTAATGATGATGTGATAAGAGTACGGTAATTGTGTCCTGTATAATCAGTTGATATGAGTGATTGTGTACTGTATTTGTCATTAAATTACCAAAAAAAAAGGTTTGAAAATCATTAATTATCTGGTCTTCATAATCATAGTTTAATTCTGTCAATTCCTATTATGGTAAGCATGGTTTACCTGGGTGCCATTTATTTTATTAGTAATTAGTATCAGTACTCAGATTTCTACCTACCTACTAGTCACTCCCTTACTCACTTTCCATACCCACTTAATCCAACTGTGTGTCACACATAGGCGAGGGGTGTGCACTGGGGTTGTGTACTCACTCACACAATCCATTTTAATATGGGAGGAAACCAGAATACGTTGAGGACATTGGATGTAGACATGTGAAGAACATGCAAACTACACAACAGTGAGCAGGATCTACAACCCAGGTCTATAAAGCTGTGAGCTGAGAGAGCTAACTACTGTGACCCATACGTGATGGTTTTAATCCTAGTCAGTGGGGCGTAATGATGGACACCAGTCCATTGAAGGGCAGGGAAGGTGCTGGTCAGTCATGTCTACGTGTGATGGCCAACCAGACTAAAATCCCTGAAGTGGTGGGCAGCATATTACACTGCCATGACATCCAAACTCATGAATACTTCATACGTACAGTCTAATTATTGCCATGTTTTATTAAGAATGTCCCATCTGCTGAGACTCAGCCAGCACTTTAAATTCTTCGGCCCAGGTGCAAATGTGGCTACATCCCAACATCCCGAAATGTCAAATTAGTGCCTAATATCAACGCTGCTGTTGCTATTTTTACATACTATATCCTAGTAGGTATTATGATTGACAAATTGACAGTAGAACTAAAAAGCAAATGAAATGGCATGGTATTAATTCACACTAAAATCACAACCAAATTGAACTCACCTTTAATCATAGAAACTGATTGGATGGATTGAATGGATGTTGTTGTTGTGGTGAAGTTAATTAAGAATCAGCAACATAATTTGCTTGCAAAAGCTACATTGTCCTACTTTGACCAAGACTATAATATAATAAAATTGTAGCTTATATATTATGTAATGTTAGATTTTACAGTATATAAGATGAAATATAGTGTTATTAATTAAAATATCATGGTAAATAAGCAATAAATGTGAAGCATATTATAAACCTTTTTTCCATTTTCTTCTCTTTATTCTTGTATGATGAAAAAAAAATTCTTGTTTCGTCCCAGTCTCACAACTGAGACGTGACAACTAAAAGTCTTAGTCTGGTCTTGATGTGTCTTTTTTTTTTGTCTTGCCTCAGACGTAACTCTAGTTGGAGTAAAATCGGGTAGCTAAAAGTGACATATATGATAATAATTTATCGTTTGTATGTATTTGTTTACTTAATAAGTAACCCCAATATCAATCTGGGGTTTTCTGGAGCTGCAAGGCGACCGCGTTAACAACTTACACCACTGTGCCTTCCTCATAGACATTAATACATTTCAATACATATTACACTGATTATAGATATTGCTATTGCTATTTGGTGAATTGCTTGAGTCATACAGATCGTAATACACATCGAGCTAAAACAGTTCAGCTATAAAGGCTGCTTACCATGACAGTGATTGTGTGTGCTGTGTTCATTTCACACTTGCCTGTATGAGGCATTGCTTGTATGGTGGTCTCAGATCAATGGCAGACAAAGCAGTGTTTGATTTTCAGTCGTTTTTACAAGATGACTTTTTTCCCAATACACACTGAGGCATGGAGTCAAGGTGGATGTGGTATGAAGATTTGACCGAATGATAGGTGCTTAATCCAATATAAGGGCATTTTGGCGCAACAAGGTGTCAACTTACAACTTCTCATTTACATGATGTCACAGTTACACACTGCAGCATGAGAGGTAGAAGAGAAAGTGGTCCTGATTCTGACGTTATCTGTACTGGCATAGCATAATAATTAACATTTGACCTATTCGTTATTTTAAATAATATTTTATATAATATTACCTATAATAAGTTCCTTATCTTAACTTATTAACAATTTAGACCAGGTTGGCACATGCTTTAAATGAGTAACAAAGAAGATTGATTATCTAATGTGATACTATTTCAGAAGCCTGGCTTCACTATCAGTTTCTTTAAAATGCAGCAATGCCAAAGTCATTACTCATTTATTCGATTCATCATGATTCATTACAATTTTCAAAAACGCAACTAACAGACATTTCGTGACGCTCGTGCCTCTGTAGGTGTCTATGGCGTAAGAATAACAAAAAACAGGATGAAAGAATAACTGGCACTAGACAAACAACACACTGATTTGAGCCATGCCCAGATAGAGAAGGTTCACTGATAATGAATAGTGTGGAGGGTTCTTTTTTGCAGAGACAAACATTTGGTTTATTGCACAGCGCATTTTCAATTTGCGCTTCCTTGACACGTGGCTTCTCCCTGATGACTGGTTGACCCCTCAAAGGAACAATTCCTTGTAATCAGCAGTCAATCAGTAAAATGGGAATTGCAAACATGATTGACTTTTCAAACCTCATTAGGTTCACACCAGAAAGTCTTCCAATGTATAGACATTATTTACAATGTATTAGGAGGATTTTTTTTTTTTAGGCAGTGCGACTAACTGCAGTTTCACTGTAGGGACAGAAGTAGCACCCTGCCATGGCTGCAGAATATATGAAGTAATCATGAGCATGTGCAGTTCCAAGTTTAAAATTCACCAGCTGCCACTGCCAACTACAATGCTCACAAAAATGATGGAAAATTTCAAAATGAATATGAATTGATTAAAAAAGGATTTGATTTTATGTTATTAAACAAGATCATCAGATCATAATTTCTGTGAGAAGTTTATGTATGTATTTAAAAACGTGTACATATCACAGCATGGATTTAAATACTAGTGGTGGTGGTGGTGGTGGTGGTGTGGGGGGGGGGGGTGTGTTCGGAACAGGTAGTAAGATTTATTGAGCGCCTGTTGTGATGCCATGTGGCACTCACCACTTTGAGCTGGAATTAGAAGATAAAGCCTGTGATGTTGAGATAGGATGCACTGTATAAGCAGATGGTTGCAACCTTAGTTTGACACTGAAAAATTTCGAGATTCCAGCTGTGAGTGACTTCTGAACGTATCATGTTTTGTTGAATCAGTTTTTGTCAATTTACAATTTATGCCATGGTTTCATCAATGGTAATATTAGCCAAGCCTATCAAACCTAATGTCTTAATTATTAACAGACAATATCCAGGTTGAATAGTGTTTGCAGTGATGATGGACATGTTACAAAAAGGCTTATATATCATGTTAACCAGTTAGACATTCTCATTAAGCAAGACACTTTCATACCAAATAATGTGCTACACTTCCTAGTCCACTTAATGTGATGTGCTACCAACATGAGGAGCATGTGCACATGACAGCTGATGTACTGAGATACACTAGCTGGTAAATACTATAGCGAATCTCTTTGTTTTGGACCTTTTATATAAGCCACTCTGATCAGATTTGCTGAATGAGTGTACTTAGGGCTTAAAATGATGCCGCACACACTTTGCATTTGCTGCTGGTCTATTCATGGCCTCCTGTGTCATGGAGCGCCTGTAGCTTAGGCATTTATTGTGGATCCAATTCATGAATTGATCCTCTTTCATTGAGTCATGAGTTAGGGAATGTTACAGTGACTCTTTGTATCAGTATGTTGTATGAACATTGCCAAAATTGGACTGTTATTCTGTATTATATAATAACTCTGATACAAATCTATATTAGAACATTACATAAAGGACAACACTGCAGCATTTGAATGGATTAGTGGCTAAATGCATATTTAATAAAACATGAATTCAAAACACCTTGTTTTTATGTTTACGGCTCAATTGCCGAGGACCAAAATCTTTTCTCAGCACAATTAGGTATACATATTTAGTAAATGACATGTAAATCATTTAAGAAATAGAAGAACGTACTTTATTTTAAACACGGATATACTGGCCACATGAATATTATAACTCTCAAACATGCTGCCAGTTATAAAGAGGTCATCCCCCTCCTTCCCTGTATCCATTTATAGTTCAGACACCGCCCGCTCAATTTTATCCTTGTAGCCACCTCTCCTCTTTACCTCTATACATTTCCTGTTCTACTCAGTCAAAATGAATAATTACAAAGCACATTATTAATGCCACTGTCTGGCTTCATTTTTAGACCAAGACCATGAAGAAAGTGTGTGGTAATGGAGTGTACATCACACTGAGATCATTAGCAGTACAATATTTTGTTTAATGGTAGTCTGTATTTATTGGCAGCCTTTGTGTAACGAGACGTAGGAAGCGTACGTAGGAAGCCAAGTCCAGATTTATTGACAGAATTCATAATCCAAAGGACAAGCAGGGTCAAAACCAAAAGTAGCAACCAACACAAGCAAACAATAATAACAAATGCAGATCTAGAATTGAGAACCAGGGTAAACACAGCCAAATAGTTCTTAACCAGAATCTTACAAGGACACTCAGAATCGTACTAACGGCTAGAGAAAGACCTTGCCCAAACACCTTTGTACAAAATGGTGGCTCTCTGTGAACAGGCGATATTAGCCGTATTAGTATTTTCCCATAAATTTCCCATATTATATTAGAATCTTAAAAAACATTCCTGTGCCTCTCCAAACTGAAACGTCACTAACCTTGCGAGAACTGCCACTCAGGCTGCTGCAAGTGCGGACAGTAGGAAAAAAGCTGGAATGGGGAGATGTAAGTCCACAGCATTTCAGTGCCAACAAAGGTAAGCCTATCAGATTCTGATCATCTAATTGTAGTTTGTAAATGGTTCACATGCGGTAAACCTGCCTTAAAATGTAAGGGATACTGAACCTCGGTTGGGCTGGTGGGACGGCACGAAGCGCGTGAGGGAAAATTTCCCTTACTTTTAAATCCAAAACTTGACAGGTATGATGATAAGCTTAATAGGACTGCAAATGAAACTTGCTTTTTACATATTATAACACACTGCTCACACATATTAGGAGATATTTAAAAATGAATATGAAGTGAATAAAAAGAAGATTTTGATTTGATTTCATTAAATCAGAATAGCAAAAATAGGTAATGAAAGTTGTTTGATTATACAAATAAACTGAATTATTGTGATTGAGTAGTCATGGGGTGAACAGAAGCATGTCAAACTGGATGAGAGTGTCCCACATTGACCGTTCAGTAGGGTGTATGGTCACCCACTTCTGTCAAAAAACACTGAGAGTGATGGAGCATGGTAAGGATCAAATTGTCCAGCAGTTCTTGTGGGATCCTCTTCGTATTCATTTTGAAGTATCCCCTAATTTTGTCCAGTGTAATATACCATTAAAAACTGTAGTTACTTACCTCTAGTAATTAATCAGAATCATGTCTATTTTAATGGCTTACCTTTCAAAATTTGTCTGACTGTTTAGGAATTCTTAAGCTTTATAGTATATTTACTATATACTGTATAATTATGATCAGTGAGGTTGTGGGGCTGTTTTCTTTTAAAGATCCTTAAGATATATGGCATCACAAAAGCTATCATTTTAAAAGAGAGGAGACAAAACATCAATATATGGCTGCCTCTGCCAAAAAGCAACAGCTGGGTCATGGTACAATCTGCCAACAGGACAACGATTAAAAATATATATATTTTAATTCACACAAAATAGTTTATTGAACACAGAATCAAATATCTGACATCAGGATTCCAGTACCTTTATCTGTGTAATGAGCTGAATATGAGACTCCACAAGAAAGGTTCTAGGACCCTGGAGGGATCATTCTCTAAAATGATCAGGCTTTATAGAATAAAACCTTTTTTACAGCGCTATTACAGTGGTGCTTGGAAGTTTGTGAACCCTTCATATTTTTCTATATTGCTGCATAAATATATAAAATCAAATACATTAAGGAAAACAATACAAAATTACACATCTGTAAGTGGTAAACATCAATGTAAACATCAATGATTAACACTAGAAGAGCCAACTGCAAGTCATTTGACTGCTGTGATGTCTTGCTAGAAGCACCATGCCTATTCGACCTACTTATACATATAAGCACTGAGCAATGGTCATGTGACCACAGTAGATAAAAAAAAATCGAAAATCACATCGGTGCAACTTTTCAAGCTGTTTTGTCAAAAACTGAACTAATTGCTAAATGTTAGCTGCTAAGTAGACGAGCTAGAAGGCTATAAAAATAGTTCGGGGGTGGATGAGGACAAAATATAACTGCGATATAAATATAAATATAGATATAAATAAATATAAATCCTATAAGGATTATGTCTGGAGAACAAAACTTCAAGCATACAAAGATGATCGCACCTTTAACAATGAATTCTAAATTATAAAAGCAAATTGAAATAGAAAATGACAACTATCTGTGAACTGAATCTAATGAGCATGTGGGTTATGCTTCCTAAAAGGTCTTCCTAAGCACACAAGATGCACTACCAAGAAATGGCTTAAAGAAGTCTAAAGTTAATATTTTGGGATGGCAAAGTCCTGTTGTAAATCCAGCCGAAATGTTGTAGAAGCAGATCATGTGAGGGCACCCATCAATATCCTGGAGTTAAAGCTGTTCTGTACATGTAAAATGCTAAAATCCCTTCAGGCCAATGACTGATTAACAGTTACTGGAAAATGTTTAGTTGTCATTACTGTTGGAAGGGAGTCACACCAGGTAGTGAAAGGAAAGGTTCAATGTTGTTTGAAGGTTCTTTTTATTTACTTTTTTCAATCTGATGATGTAGTAGGCCATATCAAAAGCAGAAACTGAAATATCTATAGTTTATAATATTATACATATATTATAATACTATATCTAATAAAGTACCATAATAAATACGGGGATGTGCATGTTTGAGATGAATGCAGTTTTCTTATGAATAATTACTTTTTAAGGGTTTGGATTCAGTTCATAAAAATGTTCACGTTTAGTTCTAAATCAGAAATTACATAACTTTTAAAAATGCACATTTACCATGGTTGCTAATAACCGTGTAGCCGCTTGGTAAACCAAGAAATCCTGTTTTTTAAACCTAGCATTTTTACATACGAGTTCTGTTACGATAGGGTCCCTGGGAGATCTCGCGAGACCATTCCTAGTCTCGCTAAATCCCCAGGATCCCTATCT
>JAYJMA010155233.1:0-14091 GCA_036873895.1 Parotocinclus cabessadecuia | reverse complement strand
TAAAAAACAAAATAAATGCACGTCATGCAGAGCACATCAACCAGCATGCAATTATTAGGTAGTACCAGCCCTGAAGCATCCCTTTTAGGGCATACTTTGAACTTTTGACCTTCTCCTCTACATACATCTAGCCCCGAGTGCCACTGTGCTGTTATGTTTCTGTAGATCTTCTTAGTTTTATTCCATTTTCCCCAAATGTCAATGTGCAGACAAAAGAGTTGTTTCTTCCTTACTGAGTGTATTACTTAACTCCAATAAGCCACAAGGCAACTCAAGCTTTTACTTCATTTGTGAAACAACATAAGGATGCATGTTTAAACAGTCATTATGTCATTCTATGTCGGAGGCAGATCAGACTCAGGTGCCCTTCCAAAACTGGGACTAATGTCAACAGCTACAACCACACTCATTTACTAAGTCAACACAGGTAAAAGAGCAATGCGTTTTTGAGAGCAGACCTGATGCTACTTTCATAAGATGATTTGCAAAGTCAAAGTTTGCCAAAGGAAATTCTCCAAAGACTTTTTAAATGAAGCAATTAGAATTTGAATTATTAAACCTATGTTCACAGACACAACATCAAATGTTTATTGAATTTTATTTTTGGTTAATCTTTTCCTTTAATCCATTTTCTGTGTCTCGCAGTGCTTATGCAGATGCGTACAGCTGCTGTTACAGAAACTTTACTGTCAGCAGATTAGACAGGTCTCGCGTGTAATTTGTACACACATCGTTTATAACGCCAGTGTACCCTCGGAAACTTTCTTCTACACATGGCAACAAAAGATACGGCTAATGCTTTCTTAAATTAGTTTCAGACAATGCAAATTATTTTAGTCTTTACACAACATGAGCAGATCTCAAAAATCTTTTTGACAACTCCTGAGTATTGCACAACGAGCTAGCTGGTGAAAAATGTGGCATTTCAATGACTGAATGAAACATTTCACGTGCTGAAGGGAATTTGTCTTGCACACAAGGAAGTCCCGCAAACACAACATCAACAAATAATAATACAATTCCACCAAAACATACACTAAATATCCATGATGATACTACAATCCAGCTATAATTAAGATAGATGTCCTAAAATGTGCTAACATCTAAACTATTAAATCGAATTCTTCTCCGCACAAAGGATGTCATGGTTTGTTTATTTTAATTTTAGGCATTCAAAGATCGTGCCCCGACTGGCAAGCAGAGAGGAACAGCTGTGCCTCTCTAAATATATCCAAATTACATATGTGAGTGAGTGTTCAAAGAATTATTTTATTTCTTTACTAAAGGCATATTTCCTTTTGAATTAAAGCTTTTTATGGTTAACTGTTAAACATTTATACAAGTTTGCATATTTAAAAAACAAAATAAATGCACGTCATGCAGGGCACATCAAGCAGCATGCAATAAGTAGGTAGTATTTTGTGTTTAGCTACAGCCTTAGATATTAATATCAGAAGCATCCCTTTTAGGGCATACTTTGAACGTGCCTTCTCCTCTGCAGCTAGCTACTATTAAATTGAATGCTTCTTCGCACAAAGGATGTAATGGTTGCATCCAAAAGTTGCATCCAAAAGAGAGAGGGTGGTGAAATCAGTAAAAAGACGGTAGGCTGGATCATCCACTATCCACAGAGCATGGTTGATTGTATGCTCTGGACATTGGCAAATGGATTTCACATTAGCGATGGTAAATTTCCTACCCGTGTCTACCCACTTTTTTTCTATTAGACTACCCCCAGCACTGGCTGGCAAATGTCAACACGCTCTGTATAAAAATAAACAAATCAATATTGTTGTATCTACCTTAAAACTGCATAATTTCCTTTAAAAAGTTTAGTGGTCATTTAGTGGTCAACTCCGAAGAATATTATATACTTCAATACAACACGAGTGAATTTTTAAGCTGGTGATGCAATTCTCGTTCACCGCGTCGCTTGTCAAATGAGTCAAAGAGAATAAAAAATACAGGAGCGTAATGCGGGGAACAGTGTGTCCTTCATAGGGCTCTTGAACAGAAATGTTACATGTCACGGTGCACCCTGTGATATAGTGAGTGAGGAGAAGGTCAGACCTGCTGATGACCGGCTCATGTCAGCTCCACTTTAGACAATTATCAGCTAGGGTTTGCCTCACATACACGTCTGTCTATTCGCACATGAAAACCCATTATCGATTACAAGAACTGCAGCTAAGTGGGAGAGGGGCACTGGCTGCTTCATTCTGGTAAAGGAAAATCCCACGAGACATCCTGCAATAATCCTTTCACCACTCCAAATGCACATTACACATTATGTATTAAGTATTGAAAGTAAACCATGCAGTCGAAATCCATTTCACAATTTCCGTCAAATAAGGCAAAACCATACTCCTATGTCCATTCAAAATAATACTGAGCCAGCATAAGCATTTTAATGCGAATGATGCCTAAACTATAGTGACCCTGTAATATATAGTAAATTACCTTGTGCACACACCAAAGACCAAGAGAAGTTTGCTGTTTGTTGTGAGCAAAGAGAGTAAGGGTTAATCACAAAGTGTTTTCAACTGACTATATGATTACAAGTAGCCTCGACTGCAGGCTGGGAGTGCAAAATAAAGTATGGGACCCTATAATTGGCTGAAGAGCTTTCCATGGCGTACCTCAGTCTGTGACCAGTGGCCTCTGGGCCAGAAAATACCCTATACCGCTTCCCTGGAACTGAAAAAATACCTATGAACTACCAAACAACCAAAAGTAGACACCTTAAAATTATATCCAATTAAAAACACTACATTAATGTTCATAACTAAAGGGAACCTTATCAAGAACATTAATAGTTAATGCTAAACTGTTACACCAGTCAACAACAATACAAAATCTGTTTTTATCAATATTAGAATGAAAATACAAAGGAATGCACGGAAAATATTTGGACTGAAGAAAAAACTAAAATGAACAATTAACTGGCAAAACAACAAAAAAGACCCAGATCTCTTAACAAACGCAGCAGAACACAGAAATGTTGATTCCTTGTTTAGCAATTATAGTAAAATCAGCTTACTGTCCTACAATCAAACATTATTACCTGATTGTTTTCATGTTTCATGTTTCAGACTGTGATATCAGAATGAAAGTATTCAGTTTAATCATCTAGACTGAAATTATTAGGTTGGAATGTGTGAACGTCACACCAATAAGAATGCAATGGCAAAGAAATAAGATCAAAATCTACTTTAACAATTCCATAAAAGCCTGTGGAGGTAGGGGACTTCCCTGTTTCCTAAAATATAATGAGTTTGCTCAGTGAGTTCTCATATTTAGTTACTATTTTCCGTAGAATCCTACAAAAATGTGTGCCACATGCCTATTCAGAATTCACAGATTTTTATTAATATTCATGGTGTTATTTTTACCCCTTCTGAATGTGAGATAATTGCTTTACATCAGTTTTGAAGGGTTGGTTCTGCACTTGTCAACAATCAAGAGTCGACATATTCAAATGTATATATCAAAAGAATGTCAATTCATGGGATCATAACCATCTCAAAATGAGCAAGCGTATGACAAAACATAGTGTATAACCATAGCTCCGTTGCACAGCTGCACATATATGCTATTGTGAGAGAAAGCCTGACCTGTCCTAGTTCAGTCTGACTGATATAATGTCCTGAATATGTCCTCGAGTGGACTAAAAGTGTTAAAAAGAAACAAGTCCCTGGTTTGCCACTGTAGGCTTCACAACCTAATCCCTGGACACTGGGTCAGACCTGGCAGGTGCAGAGGTAGGCTAACACATTCCCACACAGGTAACAGCAGGATGATGAATCATTTTGTACTGCTGAATGGGCAATCATGACACACTAAGGAACTCAGCTTCTGCATTATAGAACATATCTGACTGGAAATGTGATAAGAATATTTAGGAATACTCAACGCAAGGCCTGAGGTGAAATTCATCACTGTAAAAACATTGCTCTGTTATAAATATCAGCTGTGGTCCTTAGTTAGGTTTAATAATGCTTCTGTTCCTTACTTAACTCCACATATATGAGAGTTTAAAATGTATGTGTCCTTATTGGTTCTGGCTAGACTGTTTCTATTCAGTAGACACTGTCCAGTAGGACACTAAATAAGACACTGAAAGCAGTAATTTGCCACAAGTGACCAATTCTATCGTTTTGAGTCAGAAGCTGCTATTGCAAATTTCTTGGTTTCTAAACTTTTCTGCAGTGTTAGAGCAAGTTGTGTAATTTGACAGTAAATACTGTACAAGAGACAGTTAAACTTCAATAAAACACAGAGAAATTCACCTGTGAGATTACGAAGTGTTAGTGAGTTATCCATGACTTCCTGTTTCACCAGAATATAAATATGAGGTGATATACTGGTAAAATCACCTTAGTCATTTATCAGCACTGGATATATTAGAGATTATTATAGAATACATACTTTAATCAGTTTAATTGGTTGATTATTTAACATTGCAATAGCACCAACACAACAAGAGCAAGGTTACATCAATCACATTCATACTGTTTAAAGCGACCAACTTACCTAACGCGCATTTCTGGAATGTGGCAAGAAACCAGACCTGGAGTAAACCCCACATGGAGACATTCAAAATCCAGTCAAGCTGTGTCAGCGGTTGGGATCAATCCAGGGATATCTGGAGTAGTAAGGCGACTGTGCTGCCTGCTTGATCTACCGTGCTTCCACAAATTAAATTAAATAAAAGTGTTTTGATCTTCATCAATCAGGCATTAATTGAATTGAAATCAGTGTTATCCTTATATTCTTTTTGGCTAAAGCTGTACCTGGAACAATGATTTATTTGTGCGGATAAAAACCCTCATATAGTTACTGTAAACACTGAAGACCAGATTTAAAAAAAACTCTTTCTAAGTACTGCAGGAATTACTTGTCACTGACGTTATTATGTTGCTCAATTTAAGCTTAGTAATTTTTGCTTATTTTGTCATTATTGCAGAAAACCTAAAAGTGTGTGTTCTCTAAATGTTTTGGACTTGGTCACACACTTGAGAGCCCGAGAGAAGTCTGTGTTATTTCTGTTATTAAGTCAATATATGTCAATATTGCTTCAAGGCTGATTTAATCTAGCTATAAACTCAAACACAGTACAAAATCTATTTAGGATTTTTCTACAACACAAGTCAGATTAAAATCAACAGAGGTACTTTGCCACTAGTGAACGCTGGTGAACAAATCAAATTGTACTCGCTTCTAGCTGTTGAAGACCGATTATATTTCTCTGTGTTCATTTATGATGGAAGGAAAGTGAAAGGTCAGGGTCAGAAATCCTAAGGTAAATGTAATTGTTTTTGTAAATCACACACAACCACAATCAAGTGGAAGGCTGCTGACTTGACATATGTCCAGAAGATGATCAATGACACAGAAGGTCACTGCTAAAAAGGCTGGCTATTCAGAGAATACTATATGGATTCATATTTTAAGGAAATGTTGACTGGTAGAGGAAAATGTGGCAGAATTTGGTTTGCTTGGTATATTTCATGTCGCTATCACCATTTCAGTGACACACAAGGTTATCTCAAGACTAAATCTATAAATACGATCAAGTAAATGCCAATTTAGTGTAATCAATTAACCTAAACAGGAATCGAAGTCAGGACCTTCTTGCTGTGAGGCCTAAATGTGGTAGGCAAAGGTGCAGAAAGAGCAGGGATGACTGCAGCCTCAAGTCAATTGTTAAGAAATTTCCATTTAAGAACTTGGAAGAACTTCACAAGGGGTGGCATGGTAGCTTAGTGGGTAGCAATGTCACCTTGCAGTGACAATAATCTGTATTCAGTCCCCATGTTGGGTTGTCTGGGTCCTTTAACTGTGGACTTTGTATGTTTCTTTGTTGGGTTTTCTCTACACTAAGCATCCCATCTTGACAGAAAAAACAGAAATGTATAAATGTTTGTAAATTTATTCAAAAAAGAAAAACTGAAATATCACATGGTCATAAGTATTCAGATCCTTTGCTGTGACACTCATATTTAACTCACAAGCTGTAAATTTCTTTTTATCCTTCTTGAAATGGTTCTACTACTTCATTTGAGTCCAGTTGTGTTTAACTGAATTGATTGGACTTAGGAAAGACACACACCTGTCTATATAAGACCTAACAGCTCACAGTGCATGTCAATGCAAATGAGAATCATGAGGTCGAAGGAACTGCCCAAGGAGCTCAAAGACAGAATTGTGGCAAGGCACAGATCTGGCCAAGGTTACAAAAAATTTCTGCAGCACTCAGGGTTCCTAAGTGCACAGTGGCACATAATACACATAATCCCTAAATGGAAGAAGTTTGGGATTGCCAGAACTTTTCCTAGACATGGCCATCCAGCCAAACTGAGCAATCGTAGGAGAAGAGCCTTGGTGAGAGAGGTAAAGAAGAAACCAAAGATCACTGTGGCTGAGCTCCAGAGATGCAGCAGGAAGATGGGAGAAAGTTCCACAAAGTCAACTATCACTGCAGCTCTCCACCAGTCAGGGCTTTATGGCAGAGTGGCCTGACGGAAGCTTCTCCTCAGTGCAATGAAAGCCAGCATAGAAAGACTCCCATATTATGAGAAATAAGATTCTCTGGCCTGATGGCATGAAGATTTAACTTTTTGGCGCTAATTCTAAGTGGTATGTGTGGAGAAAATCAGGCACTGCTCATCACCTGCCCTATACAAGCCCAACAGTGAAACATGGTGGTGGCAACATCTTGCTATGGGGTGTTTTTCATTTGCAGGAACAGATCGACTGGTTGCAATCCTGGATCTGCAGAATGGCATAGAATCCCCAAATCAAAAATTTGTTGCATCATTCCCAAAAAGACTCATGGCTGTACTAGCTCAAAACAGAGCTTCTACTAAATACTGAGCAAAGGGTCTGAATACTTATGACCATGTAATATTTCAGTTTTTTTATTTAATAAATTTAATATAAATAACAATATCTACGTCTGTTTTTTCCAGTCAAGATGAGATGCTGAGTGTACATTAAGGAGAAATAAAATGATTTTAGCAAATAGTTTTTAGAAAATGATTTTAGCAAATGGCTGCAATCAAAGGTGATACATTTAAAGGGTGTGAATACTTTCTGTACCCATTGCAATTTAAAGTATTTGTTATTCTTTACTGAATCAATACTAACTTATTTGACTTATAAATACAAACTTATTTCTCATTTCAGTTAACATCTAGGCCAGCCAGAGACGACAGGTTCCTTCATGAGTCTTGGCCCTCCCAAGGTTTTATTCATCTACATTCAAGGAGTTTTTCCTTTCCACTGTCACTGTAGGCTTGCTCAACTTAGCCTTTTAAGATGAACTAATATCATAAAGCTGCTTTGCGACAATGCACAATTGTAAAAAACACTATATAAATAAAATTGAATATAAATGAATTTGACAATTCCACTTAGGAAGCAGCTGGGCTGGGGCTCAAACCCGGGTCTATGGTCATGAAGTGATACAATTATGATCTCTTTAAGAATGTTCCTGATCTATCCCATGACCCTCAGCTGAAAGCTGTTCTACAGCACCTCTGATAGCTTCTTGGACCAAAGACAAGGCTGTCTGCATTAGCAGAAGCTCTGAAAATTCATTTTGTCCCAAAACCTTTAATGTTTCCTTAGTCTTAAAGTCACAGCGGGGACCATTTAGTGAAAGAAGTGCTGCCAGAGTTTCACATTGAGGATTCTCAAAAAGTTCATAGTTCTCTTCATCTGAGGCATCTACTATCGTGATGAGCGGCTTACACTGGTGTGCACTTGGTAGAGTTTTATCAAGGTCCAGAACTTCCGTGATGGTGTACTTGGTTACTTGGGTTCCAGTGTTTGAATTCAATTGTTCAGGACAATTTAACTGAGAGTTTGATGGATCTCTATCTGGAGGTTCTTCTTCATCTATGGAACATGAAATATTGAATTTACCAGCATCTTGGTTGGCATGTAAGTCGACAGTCACGTCTGCATTCAACATAATGATCTCTGTCCCCTCATCCTTAATATGCAGACCATGAATTCCTACCATGTCCTTTTGCGTCATGCTTGATTTATTCAACTGTTCATGAGCATCATTTCCAGATGGTTCAGGTCCATCCACAGTCCTCACAAACTGTTCGCTTGTTGCTGGAGCTGTATCATTAAAATTTTCACCACACTTTCCTTGTTCTTTTTCTCCTGATGAACGTTTCTTGATGATTGGCCACAATCTCAGGCAGAACATTCTGGTACTGCATTCACACCCTTGAAAGTTAAGTTTATCGCTATTAGCTTGAACATTTTGAAATCTGGGGTCTGTTTTGTTTTTCTCTTCTTTGTTCCTCCTAATGCACATGAAGGCAGGAGAGAAAATCCTTTGAATCCTCACTTTTGCTTTGCTTCTTCCCATTCTTTTCTTGTGATCCTTTCTTGAGGTTGCCACTAAACCTACCTCATGGACATCTGTCTGCAGGTTGTCTTCAGCTGCAGTAAAGGCCATGTCAGAGTCATAAGTCAGTACATCTTGCAGCTGAGTGCCAGCTTCATCGTTACCTTGGTCCTCCTGTGCCAAATCCATCGGTCCATCGTTATTTTTGTCTAGCCATGGCTTTCTTGCATCTGACAACTTATCTTTTTGAACTAGAGACCTCGATTTGCCCAAGAGAAGCCTTGGTGGACCTGTTAGTTTTCTTTTCAAGCCTGACTTCTCATGAAATTCTGCATCCTCTGCTGCCATTGGGAAGAAGACACAAGGCTTGAAACTTCAAAACATGAAACAAATATTTTAAGGTGGTGTCTTCCAGCCTATGGTGGCAGATTTTAGAAATATCTGTAAATCAGAAGAAAAGATCATAATGTGTTGAACTTCATGTTTTGTTCAGTGTAATACAGTACATTTTAATTACTGTTAATTAAAAAGTTTCAGTCAGGCTGAAGTGAATGATGCGATTTTTAACATAGTGGGGCTGTCACACCAATTCTGACACTCTTTTCATCGAAACAAAACTCTCTGAAAACTCACTGGCCACTTCTGCATGATATAATTTCCCTTTTCTTTGTTATGAATGTGCCACTGAGATTTTTCCATGTCTAGCCAAAAGGTCATGCCACATTCACACCAATGTTTTAAAGTCAGAGTAACACCCAATTTAGTGTTAAATCACATTGTTTAATAACAGTCTGAAACAGGCTTATTTCTAGGCACAAGTGTGCTCCTGGGAGTGATTAGCAAGCATAGGGGTAGAGCTGTGCCCCTTTAAATTATGTGTGTGCTCCAGTATGACAGCTTAGAAACACCCCTGGCAAGTTCAGTTCAGCTCTAGTAGGATCTCATATTAGGAAAACTGGAAATGTGGTAATGAATCTACCTCAATATAAAAAGACACATTTGCTTATTTAACTATTAAATGTACAGGTTTCTGATCATTGTAGGTGTTTATTTGGCATAATTTTATGTTATTAAATAATAATATTTACTGTAATTTTGTAATGAATATTATAATAAATAATGTTAATGCTAATTTTAGTGCATTATAAAAAGCTGCAAATTATATGCTTTTGATTTTCTCCTACTGTTAAGAATACATTTTACGATAAGACAACAAAAATGTATAAGACAACAAAAATGTAAAAACACCAATCATTGTATTACTATTTCATTTTTATCACAACATACTTCTTACCATTTCGATTTTGTCGGATCAAATAACTCGATTTGTGAAACTGCATAAAAGATAGCAAAGCATGAGATGCTGTTTCTGCTCTGCATAAATTCTTGTAATTATCTAATCTTGATCTAAACTGATGCATTGCAAATATTTATTTGCAAAAATAAAGAGATATTTAGATCGTTTTGTCTTGGGATCTTTTTTATAGCTTTTTCTTTCCCCCTTTTACAATTTGTATCCTGTTAAGTTATTATATACAGTTGAATCCGGTTAATCGGACCACATCAGTACGCTATCGTTTTGGTTCTAATAACCAGATGGTTCAATTAAACGAACATGCCCTATGTTACAAGACGAGCCGTGCTATAATTTAATGTAACATATTAAATGTTTATTAAACCTTTATACACGTATAGCAAACGTAAAACAAGAACTACTGTTGCTTACGAACTTTGTTCATTGAAAAATAAATTTGCAAACAAGTTTTTCGAAACGATCTATATATAGATACAATATATAGATACTCAGCATGCGAAGCATAATACTGTAAAAAAATAAGTTCTTACTAAATTTCAGTCAACGTTTGCAGAACTTATCCAGTGTGATCAGACGCCTTCTCTTAAGGGATTGCACTTGAACAAAATCAAGAAAGTGGTTGGCGTGTTCACCTCCCGCTGGTTGTGCTCTTTTCAACACAACTTCCTCCAATAAATCGCTGATCCGCTTTATATCCGCTAGGTGGCGGCTTGATGCTTATTTTTGTCTCACGTGCTTTGGTCCGATTAAGCGTAATTTTGGTCCAAATAAGCGAATAACATTACACGTATATAATAATAATGATTTGTTTAGGTACTTTAGGATTCGGTCAGAATAAGCGGTTTGTCCCATTAACTGGATTCGACTGTATAATCTTAATAACATATATATTATATATATTATATATATTATATTATATTTAGCTAGGCATTGATCCCAGGTTGGAAACCACGATGCTAAACGACACTTAGTTGACACTTAGGTTCAGTGCATTTACTGCTAAAAGTTGACGTACGACTGAAAAGTAGAATTACTGATATCAACCGGTAATAAAACTGAAACATCCATCCATCCATTTATCCATCATCTTCCGCTTAATCCACAAGGGCCACTTTAGATACACCAATTAACCTAACAAACAGACAGACAGATATACAGTACTTTATTTATTGTATTTACCCCAATGGGGGAAAATTTTCATAATAATAGCTGTAAACTGATACCAACTTTTTATGCTTAGTTTATCAGTAAACTCTAATCACTGGACACCATTCCATTACAGGAGCATCACACACTCACAGTCATTCAAAGCTCGAGGCAATTTAAGCAACTCAGTTTTGCTACTTGCACATTTGAGGAGCAAAACGACGCGAGAACACGTCGGTTGGACATGCAGCGCAGGACACAACCACCTAATGTTCAAACTATCGCTTGGACACTTTGCAAAGTCACTTCCATAAAGCTGGTAAATCAGATGAGCTAGATGAAAAGCCTGCCACTCTGGGTATGTTCCTATTAAGCTCATATTGCGCGCGTACACGCACAAACAATTACTCCATATCCCTGTGTGTGTGTGTGTGAAGGAACTGCAGCCTAATTCAGTATGAAATGTGGGGAAACAGAAAATTTAAGCGAAAGTTCAGCAAACAGTTTTTTTTATCTATTTGTTATCTATAAGATGAACAAATACTTAGTTTTACGCACAAGTATTTGCTTCTTTGCCGACATAAACTGATCGTTTACTTTCTGAGACTGAGTTCAACTCATACTATATGTATGAGATGTTTTTAATAAGTAAGGTTGATTACTGAGAGTTATAGAATTCTTACCAGAATCCAGAAGCTGTTCGGGCTCTCTGCGCTTCAGCATGTGAGAGAAGCTCCGTTTGAGCTCGTCCAGACTCCGCTTTGCGTTTGCTGAGGCGCATCTCAGTTTCCATAGCGACCAGATGATCGACAAGTGATGAATGGCGTCATCAAGGCGTTTCTAGAGCTCTGCTGCTGACTTCACCACAGTGTGACGCATTTATTGTAGTTATAATGAAACGTAAATAGATATAGGCCTGCTTAGAAAGGATGCTTTATTGCGGCCATGGGTTAAATGTGGAGTTAACTGTGCTATTCTGGACATGTACTGAATACATATAGGACGACTTACAGGTATGCGCGGTTTAAATGGGTCGTTGACCAAATGAAGGTTGAGTGGACATACACACATATACTGCTAACTAAAACTAGGGGATATATTTAAAATATAATATCCCCTATAGAAATATCCCTTAATTTTGTGAGCAGTGTATACACAGAATATTTAAAATTATAAAGGATATTCCCAAAAGAAACCTCTGTGCAAATGAAACATAAATTTGTCAGAGATGGACACAACTGGCTCAGTTTTTGAAGAAGAAGAAGAGGCTGGTAGGGACAAAAACCCCTGGTGCTGCAACCCATACCCAGCCCTGCTTTCTGCCCTGCATTCTTCAGGGATTATATACATGTATATTATAATATATGGGTCCCTGTGTCACATTAAAACTGACACATACTTATTTCTGGATATGTAATAATCCATATTTTATTTGCATCATACCTTTTTCAAGCAAAAATGTTTTTTTAAAGAACATTTTTAAAGCAATGTGTACTATTGCATATTTTTGGAGTCTAAATCTGAGCATCTCCTACACGCAGTGCTATTTATAGCTCAAAGACTGACGGAATACTAATGTTCAGTGACACGAGCACACAGAGGCGTGTGGAAGAGCACAAATTCCTTTCTAGTATGCGCAGATTCAGTTTTAACAACCTGCAGCAGTTGCACATAGCCTAAAGTATGTCAAACATGAAGCATTTCCAGACCAAACATCCACAGCACCATTTTCTTCATGGACTTCTCTTCAAGTCTTGTATAATCATGCTGAAACTGGAGAGTTGAAAAGGTATTATTTTTAAGTATGGTATTGTATACTGTGTTATTACATTTACATTTACCTCATTTAGCATAGCAATTATCCAGAGCGACTTACAATTAATACAGTCTTACAGTCCAGGCAATTGTGGGTTAAGGGACCCTTGTTCTGGGGCCCAACTGTGGGATTTGAACCCTAGACACTCTGGTCCATAGTCCAGTACCTTAATCACTAGTTCTGCATTGAACTATTGAAAATTTCCATTAATAGATCTACATGATAAATGTACAGTTAGCACTATGTACCATAGTAGGTACCTGGAACTGACAAACTCAAAATCATTTGTTTGATTAGTGGTCCTCTACCTTTTGATATAAATAAATGTATATGAGTATTTATACAGTGGGTACGGGAAGTATTCAGACCCCTTACAATTTTTCACTCTTTGTTTCATTGCAGGCATTTACTAAAATCAAAAAAGTTCATTTTATTTCTAATTAATGTACACTTAGCATCCCATCTTGACATAAAAACAGATCGTTTTGTAAATGTATTAAAAAATCATAAGTATTCAGACCCTTTGCTGTGACACTCATATTTAACTCACAAACTGGCCATTTCTTCTTATCCTCTTTGAGAGGGTTCTACTCCTTCATTGGAGTCCAGCTGTGTTTAATTGAACTGATTGGAGTTGATTAGGAAAGACACCCATCTGTCTATATAAGACCTCACAGCTCACCGTGCATATCAATGCAAATGATAATCATGAGGCTGAAGGAACTGCCCAAGGAGCTCAGTGACAGAATTGTGTAAAGGTACAGATCTGGCCAAGGTTACAAAAATTTCTGCAGCACTCAAGGTTCCTAAGAGCACAGTGGCCTTCATAATCCTTAAAAGGAAGAAGTTTGAGACGACCAAAACTCTTCCTAGACCTGGCTGTCCAGCCAAACTGAGCAGTCGTGGAAGAAGAGTCTTGGTGAGAGACGTAAAGAAGAAAGAAGAACCCAAAAATCACTGTGGCTGAGCTCCAGATATGCAGTAGGGAGATGGGAAAAAGTTCCACAAAGTCAACTATCACTGCGGCCCTGAATAAGCTGAAAGCCTGCATAGAGTTTGCCAAAAAACACTCCCAGACTATGAGAAATAAGATTCCCTGGTCTGATGAAACAAAGATTGAACTTTTTGGAGTTAATTCTAAACGGTATGTGGAGAAAACCAGGTACTGGCACTCTGGATAAAACTGGAGCAACCTGTCGGAACTGGAGAGAATCTGTAAGGAAGAACGGCAGAGAATCCCCAAATCAAGGTGTGAAAAACTTGTTGAATCATTCCCAAGAAGACTCATGGCTGTACTAACTCAAAAGGGAGCTTCTCGTAAATACTGAGCAAATGAGAAAAAATTAACTTTTTTATTTTAGCAAATAGCTGGAATGAAACAAAGAACTCTGTCTCTCTCTCTCTCTCTCTCTCTCTCTCTCTCTCTCTCTATATATATATATATAT
>JAYJMA010155185.1:0-28253 GCA_036873895.1 Parotocinclus cabessadecuia | reverse complement strand
GCCTTCAAGTCTTCATCTTTTCCAGGGATGTCCATGCTTTTGTTAACAAAACACTGCAAAACCACATGCTGCACACATTACAAAGGCATGTAAAGGTATGTGCACTGGACTGGCTTGCCTGAAGTTCTTACCTGTCCCAAATAGAGAATGTGTGGTGACTTTTGTAATGAAAATAACCTGTACCGTTGCACACCATACATGTTTACAGGAAGAATGGAACACTATAACATGGAACAACTGGTTGGCAAATTGGCTTGTGATGATGCTGTGAGAATAAACGACATTACAAAGTGATATATGCATTACTATACTAGCTTTATTTGGAAATTCTTGCAGGCCTGAAATGCAGGAATGGATGTATAGTAACAAATTAAGTTAATGGTTCATAGTTGAGGTTGCAGGTTAACTGTCCCTATGTTGGACTGGTGGCCTATACAAGAAAGTATTCTCCACTTGCACCATGAGTTTCCAGTACAGTATTTGAACCGGATTAAAGCAGTGACTGAAGATGAATGAATGAATAAATATCTGGCTGCATAATAAAATGAATGCTTTTAAATAGCTCTCACATTCTGACTCACTTGCACCAAGACTGCTTTGAAATTTATCATTTCTCCTTGGTATCTTTTTTTTTCAAAGAGGGATATTTTTAACCAGCTTCTCATCCATGCTGCCTTGAAGTCAGAAGACACACACCATCAAAGATTTGCCAGGTCTCACACACCTCATTGATTTACACTCAGAGGAGATTGATCTGCCATTTAGAAAAAGCTGCATTGTATTTCGTTGTTTTGCAGCATTTATTTATCTGTGTCCATTTGTGCAGATGTCTGCTGGTTGAAAGAGACGCAGCGAAGCTGAACTCCCCTCTGACTGATCGCCTCATCCAAAGAGCTCATTCTCTACACGTTTAACTGCAACAGAGAGACCTTACCTCTAATGCATTATCCCATAGACATTTACATATATTACGTTCCTATACATTTCAGAATATGTTATATGAACAAACATAAATAATTTTATTTATAAAAACACATTTTTCCTAATTAAAATTATTTTGAAAACGATGGTTTAAGTGTGGGAGAAATTACTAAGGAATATAAATTGGGAAGCTTGGGAAAAATTACTTAAAACTTTAAAACAATTCAAAACAGAATTTGAAAATAAAGAATTTGTGCTCAGTGAGCAGAAAATAGAGGAACTGAGCCTACAAGCAGCACTACAAGCAATCTGTTAAGCAAAGATAGACAACCAGGTCAGAGGAGAGTTTAAAAATGCATGAAACTATATAAATATATCTAGACTGTGGTTGTGATTGAGTTCTTGTTTACCCCGAGATTGACATCTGAGGCACTGCATACATAGTAGGATATCTGACTCAGAACAACATACCAGAGGTTCAAACCCTCCTGAGATCTACCTGGAGAATTCAGGTAGATCTCTTCACAGAAATATTTAAATTCATCCACATTTCCTGACGAGAGCTCAGATGAAATGCAAATGAGCAGCATATCAGAACTGCAATTTGCTCTAGCAGACAAATATTACGATTCACAGTGTACTCATGTGCAAAGACAAAGGAACAAAGATAAATATTGCCATTCTGGTCTGCACTAAAAAAGTGAAACTGGTGTTCATCATGTATTGAGGCCCCAATTTACTGGGACACACACCAGAGACTTGAGACTTAACTTGGACTTCACAAGAGACCCGACTTGTACTTGCAGGCCAAAGACTTGAGACCCTTGATTCTGATTCGTACACCAGAGACTTTGGACTTAGCACACTAAAGGTTTAAAATTTGATTTTGTCATTAAAGAGTCTGATGAACCCAGAGCAGGCACATCCGTCCATCTTCATGTGGCTCACTTACTCACTGTAAGTAAGTTTGCCATTAAAGGAGATACAGGTTAAACTGGCATATGGCTTTAAATGTTAGAAGCACAACAGGATCAATTCAGTGTCCTGTTTGCCAGACCCAAAGCAAGTATAATCAAAAAGAACAGCTGGAGTTTTGATTCACCTCACTTCTCTGTCTGCATATCCCACTGGGTAAACAAGCTCTGCAGCCTCCATGTTATTTAGGGTCTGAACCTCAAAACCACACAATGTGCTGATCACAGTCTAAAATAACAAAGAAAGATATTTCCTTGCAATGCCAGTCTCTAAAATCCCACGCTCCCTTACGCTCCTACGTTGCATTAAAACAGCAGGTGGCAGTAACATCCCAGTTTCTAGATTGTTTTATGCCTTACTACCTATATTATTGACAGAAGGTGTTGACATCAGCATATGCTTGAAACGGCTACTATGATTGTATGGAATGTTGCATTATTCTTATGTAGATTCATCATTGTCTTCATGTTAGTGAATCACGTTAGATGTTATGACAGGCCCTTCACACAGGAGAATAATAAAGCTCATGGGTCTGCACTACAGATGGTAATTGCCTGAGCTTGGTGATTCTTTCATACATTTCCATAATTGCTGACTTACTCATGTACATAGATCCTAGGTACAAGAGTGCAGTGGTAGAACTTACAAATGTCCCCTTGCTTGGGATGTTCTGGGTTCAGTTGAAGTAGAGATTTGAGGATTAGTCTGTGTAGGCGTTTAAACCACAGAATTTGGAGTGGGAGTTGGATGGGATAGAGGAACCACTGAATTAAATGGCATGCATTCATTGTGTGTGTTGCATGTTCCCATAATTCTGGGAGGAACAAAATATCTAGAGAGACAGAAATACAAACTCAGAATGTCCAAACAGCCATCTATGGGATGAAAGTGTTTACCAAAGAGTTCTTTATGTGCTTTAATGGAATCCTCCAGAGTTTTCAAACGTGATCTCTGTTTACCGCATCTGTAGTGTATGAGTAATTACCGCAGACAATGTGTTTGACGTTTCCTTGTGCTGAGAAAAGAATGGAAAACCATAACCATCGTCCTCAATACATAAATGGAGGTCTAAGGCTAGTTGTTGGGGGAGTAAGTAAAAAAATGCAAAGCATGCTTTTTAAACACTTCCATTAGTTATTGAGGCAAAGACGTTTTCAAATTAAATTCTCATTTACTTTAATTCATAAAAGTTCGAGTTCTCATCACAAGGAAACATTAAAATTTTGGTCAAACAATCAAACAACTAATTGCAAAGAGATTAATTCAGAATGTTCCTGGAGATATGTACAGATGCCAAGATCAAAATGCATGTGTTTAGTTACATATACACCACTGGGTAAAAATCTGCAAATGTGAAGATTTTAATATTCTGAACAACAAATCAGTTTGATATAACGTGTTTGTGTGTGTGTGTGGGTGGAGGGGGAGAGCTTGATTCAGGGAATTCACTAGATAGTCCTCTTGTACGCAAATAAAACAAATTTGAATAAAATTTAAAACTCAACACATGTCTTGGTGGTTTCGTTAAAACATTAAACCATTAGTCATTAGTCATTACCTGAAAGCAAGCTCTTAAATAAAACCAGGAGTGACAGATATCTACAATATTTAGACTTTTAAGTTCCAAGGTAAACAAGTAAGAAAATCTTAACATAAATAACATACAGGAGCTGATGCCAGAAACTATACTTCTCACAAAGATTAGGTTATAATTAGATTATTCTCCTAATATCCCCTAATTTATGTGAGCAGTGTACATATACCTGGTCTTTGACAAATTCACAATACTCTAAAAGTCAAGTCAATCCCAATTTTACTATCATCTAATTCACTATAAGGGAATAGATCAGTGCTTAGAAACAACAGGTGATATTGACAGAAAATAAGTGTATGGAAAGCACAATGCCTCTTCAATTAGAGATGAATACCTACAGAAATGTACAGTTTACAAAAAGAAAAAAATGAGCATAAAACTGAGCATAATTCAAGATCTCAACAACTGAGGCTCTTTTCAGAGGAACAATAACCACAAGGTTTTCTAATGCAGGTTTTGTGTGTAGAAGCTGTATTAAAAAGCCATTGCTTTTTAAGAAAAACATCAAGGACACAATTATGTTTCTGGCAGAATATGTAAAGTTTAATTCAAAGTGGTTCAGCAGAGTCATGTGGACAGAAAAACAATTTGAGTGGCATGGAAATGGCACAGAGAGGCGTCTTTGAAAATTTGGTAAGAAATACAAATGTGAATGCATGTTGACTGGAACCTTTTCATTTCAACTGCTGGCACTAGTGAGCTGCTTCAGTCTTAAAAGGTACTTAATGCGTTGGAGTGCAGGAAAATAATACAGAAAGGCTTGCTTCTCTCAATTGAAAAATTGTTTTCTGAAGAGGAACGATCACATGTTATTTTTCAAGACAATACTTCTCACACTGTGAATACCACCAAGAAGTGGCTCAAGAACAATTTTCTTTTCTTTTTTTCTGAACACTTTTCTGAGACTTTCCATTTTTTGCTTTCTTAATAGTTCTAAGACAGCTCTCTTCTTTGCACTTAATGATCTGCTCCTAGTCTAAGGCTTCAGGCTTACATCTGTTTTAATTCTGCTCAACATTACTGCAGGCTTTCACATAATACTCACAAAAAAAATCAAAAATTAGGGTTTATTTCAAAATGAAATGTCCCAGAAAAATATCAGTGTTAGTAGCAGTGTATTATTATTATTAAAAATAATAATTAAGAGGCACAAATCAGTGTCTGCTCTGGTTACTCAGTTAGTTTCCCAAGGCCCCTCTCCTTGGCCCCCTGTTATTTGCTATATATATAAACTGCCCCTTGTAAATATTACTCGTTCCCATGGCCTTAATTTTTTTTTTTTTTGCTATGCTATGCTGAAAATACACAGATTCTCAAACGCACAGAACAATTCCCATCATTCATTAATCATCCACTATTTTTGATTGTGGAGTTAATGCATTTGGTTGAACTCTAACTTACTTAAAGTAAGTGCACATAAAACTAATTATCTATACCAAGTCAGCCACCTCTGTCTATTCAGATTGCGAAAATTCTATTAATGGTACTCCAGTCAGCACATCTGCTATTGCACGAAACCTTGTTCTGGTTGACTTGTGTCTAACCTTTGTTCTTTGTATTAAATTACAGTAACTCCCTGTTCTATGGTCTACTATCATCCACTCCATTACAACCTAAGATCCAAAGTCAGAGTCTTGCTTTCTACTAAGACCTTTAAAGCCTTTTATAGGTTTGCTACTACTTAACCTCCTGCTTTGCTACATCCTCATGTTCCTTCACCTAAGCTGAGCTCCACTGCTTCTTGTCTTCTGGTTGTTCCTAGATTCATTATTTCCATTATATCTTGCATCCCCAACCACCAACTCTGAATAAATATGGCCCCCTAGTATAATTAAATTTATTATTCAATAATCTATCTTTGATTATGCCATTGAGTACATGAAAGATTAACAATGATATCAATTCATTTGATGGTTAAAAAAAATAATAATTACAAACACAAATTACTAAGCATACATAGCATTACTAAGCACCTTCATAACATAAGAATCTGTCATGACCAGAATTGTTATTGCAGAGAATTTGAATTCAGTGCACTGAGCAAATTGGATGGCTTCCTTTTTATGTTTGTGCCACATGCTCTATAAAGTACGAACACTTATCTTTTATCACAGCCCATGTTGAATATGGATAAGCTGCATAGTAACTGTTTAAGTGCCTACCTAACATATTAATTTATGATATTGCCTAGTTCATACTGGAAACCCAGCTCTCCTTTGAAGTATTTTTGATTATTGTAAAAGCTACCTTGCTAGATAATGAGTGAAGTTTTTAAACTTCATCATAAACTAATCTTGAGTGGTTATGGTTGGATTCTCAAGTAACCTCTCTGACATGGCCGTCATCTGGCGTACAATCTGTTGATTGTAATTAATGAACATTCTTTGGACCTATTGCTTATTTAAAATTAGTTATTTTGGTCATACTGAACCAAAACAATGTATGACTTTTCTGTAGGAAATTAGGTTACAGGAGAGCCTGTCCCCTTTAAACGGTCTAGAACTGCCTCGATCAAACATAAAACATCTTGTGGAAACAACTGCTTAGTAACAACAAGAGAGGCTACACAAACTTACACAATTTGGCTGTCACATGCTAAAGCATATAGAACATACAAAACGGTCTATCCATAGCTCCAGCTAAGGAATCAATGTTAGATTCATTAGGAGTTTTATGGATTGAATTTCCATGGCTGAGCAGTTGCACACAAAACGAAGATATCCTTTTTCAGTGCTAGGTGTCAGGAGTGGTGTAAAATACTCTGGCAATGAACTTTGAGGCAGTGTTGAAGCTTGAGTCTGATATGATGAATATGGGTTTGTTAGATTTGATAGGTTTTAGATGGTCTGTTAGTTTATGTAATGTCAAATTGTTATAAAGTATCAAATTGCTATTCATGACAGGAGCAAAGTAATTCTGAAACTACTCAGACACTCACACTGGGGAACTTCAAAGCAACCAGTTAGCCAAAGGAATGTAAGATAAAACCATGCAGAAACAGGGAGAACATGCCAACTACAGATTACAGATTGAGTCTAGGGTTGAAATTGAGGTTCTCTGGAACTGTGAGGTACTAATTACAGGTCTGGGCAAAACTGCTTCCATATTGCCTGCATGAGCCCATGGAATTATGCAATTTCACCTGACACCTGATAGAAATGGACCTTTGTAGCCGTGTTACAAAATCTAGTGAAAAGCTATGTCAGTAAAGTAAAAGTTGTTATTGCTGTAAATTAGGTTTACTATGGCTTTCATATCAAGTAAAAGGTTCATAACATGAAGTACACAGGCATGAAATCTCCATAGACTAACAGTGGCAGTAAAATGGGGTGTCACCTCAGTGACTCTCCTCTAACTGTCCTGCCCTGTTAAAGCAAACAGAGTGTTTAGCCAGCTTTGACTAAGAACTTGCACTGACCTTGAAATGAATTAGGATGCAACGGTGAGTGTATTGTCCTACATTAATCCTTAGCCTCACAGACTTGTTCCAAAATGTAGTGGAAAGCCTTATCAGTAGAGTGAAAGCTGTTATAGCTGTAAAGACGGGATGGGCAAGTAGTGTGGATGTGCATACATTTTTGGCTATATAGTGTATAGAAGTTCACACAGAAATGACTGTGAAAACACAACAGTCAATAATGTTAACAGTAGTAATGATTAATGACATTTTGTGCAGTATACTTAAATGATTTTTAATCACTTAATCAGAAAAGGTCCTATCTTGTTCAGTTAAAGGGTTGACCCATTAAAAATAAGATAATTGTGAGAGAAAGGCTGGATTGCGGCTGAATGAACTAATCAGAATTGAGGACATTAACTGCTAAACTGAAATCATTTTTATCCTATTCAAATACAAAGGCTATTTTCCAAGTTCATGTGAGTAAATGTTCTCACGTTTATAAACGGTGATAAAAACAGGACAACATCCAGCACTGTTGAAATGAGAAAGTGGGGGGGCGGGGGGGAATACAAATTAAACCGATCTTCAATCTAGTCCTTGACCTACATTGTATGTAGCTTAAGAACCATCCTTGGATACAGTATTTATAGACATATAAAAAATGGCATATGCTATTATAGATAGTGTATGAATATATCTCAGAAAAGTGACAGATTAGGCCTTAAATTACCAAATAAAATAATATCACTATTATTTGGTATAAACAGCATCAAGCTTATTAGTTGAGGTAGTAAAGGGCACATGCTTCATTTGATCTTCAAATAACAGAGGACTGAAATGACTGACAACACTTTATGAAGGAAGACAAAAATGACAATTATAAACAAAACAAAATATATATCAGATGAAACAGACACTTAATAAGTGAAAGTGAATCACCTTAAAGAGAATATACAGATAGTGGGGGGCAAACAAAGGGGTACTACTTAGAAAAGGATGGGTATTTACAATTATGAACACCATTTATAGCTTGTTGGAAAGTCAAAACACACAAACACAAGTAGGCCAGTAAAGATGAATAACGTACCTCTGCTTTAAAAACTCCTGTTGCTGCCCATTGATCTGGTGTGGATTGGTTGTTGAGGTGACCAGCTGGACAGAAAAGAAAACGCAATACGCTAGGGTGCAACAAACCGACAAACAAACAATTAATATAGAAATCTAGTATTTTAAATTAAATGACTTATTTAATTCAATTATCAAGTATTGTTATTTATTATATTATTATATTATTTATATTGAGTATTATTTAATACTATTATTATTATTATTTAAATTTAAATTACTAGTAAAAAAAATGGTAATTACATTCAGTACAGTACTGTATATTGTTGCATCATACATCTGGCAGAGTGTCTTTGCTGTTTTATAACCAGAACACCCAGATTTTATTTTCTTATCCACTTTGTCCTGGACAGGGTCGTGGGAGAACCGGTACCTGACAGGACGCAAACCTAGACAGTGCGCCAATCCATCGTAGGGAATTTACACTCATACAAACACTCTTACACACACTCACACACTAAAGGCACTTTTGAGACACCAACTAATCTAACATGCATGTCTTTCGACTGTGGATTAAACTGGAGTACCCAGAGAAAACCCACATGGACAAGGAAAGGCCCCTATTTTCTATAATATTTCATTATAATTTTAAGACCTTGGTCATATAAGGTCTTTATTATTTTTTACAATTCTTTTAGAAGTTTCATTAAATGGCACTTAGCTGTATTTTTTTTAAAAATAGATACAGTCTGACAAGCCTTTCTATTCGAGCTTATTCCTTATCCAGTGAAATAAGATTTAAAAATTCTCCAGGATTATCTGTGGGGATCTACGCTAAAGGTAGTTTTGCAGGTGCTTTTAATGATTATTTTGAGACTCATCCCTAAGATGTTTACTAAATTCATACATAACATTCAAATGAACAGGTTGGCGTTATATAGGTTGAACTTCCCTAAGGGTCCAAGCACAACCTAGTTTTTAAATAAATGATGTTGGGGTGACTTTCCAATCCAACTCTGCACACACTTGGGTAGAGGTTCATCTTTCCTGGGGTAAGTAAACATTAATCTCTTTAGATTCTTTTCCCCCTCAGCAGAAGGTGAGCACAGCGGCACAGAGCTGATTGGTGAGCTCTACATCTCTCCTTCAGTGTAGCTGAACTGGGTTGGCCTGGCTAGGTTGCTGCAGGATTTTTAAATATTAAGGTGGAGTTGCACGTAATGCAACAGAACAGAATCGTGAGTTTAAACCCCAATAGTGTTAATGCCATTCTTTGCTACAAAAGCTTATTTAGTCCTGTTCTCTGGATGGGAAGGATGAGACTCTTGTCTTTCCTACGGATCAGTGACACAACCAATTATGGGCACCACAGTGCTTGTTTACAGAATGGACAGTTATCTTTATAGTCCAGCTGCCCATTTGTGTTAGATGGATGATTCGTGAGCTGTAGTTTGAAGAAACGCACTGTCTGACTTGAAAGCATCTCAGATGAGGCACATGATAGCTCTTGATACTCCTGTTTGGGTAGCTAGTGGGTGGGAAAATTGGGTTAAAATAAATGGGGCTGGTCTGATCATTTCTACAAAATAAACAATTTATTCTCAAACTTAAGACATACTACATCTCCCATATTTTAATAGGGGTTACTGACACCTGCAAATTTAAGATATAATTTGATGGATTGTTTGTATTTTTCCAAAGCTATTGAGAGAGAGAGCACACCCAGACACAAAGAGAGCATTCTTATTGATTTCTCTTTGTGATTACTAGACCAATGCGGTTTCAGAGCAGGCAGAGCTTCACAGTTTACCTCTCTCACCCTTGTTGATGACACTGTTGCACAATGAAACAGCGATTTCTCTATTGCCCATGGTGAGCTTAAAAAGACATGTTGAGGTAAGTTTAACAGGTTTCACTCATTCATTAACAATGATAACATTATTTAAACCAGTTGGCTAAGTATTAAGGGCCAGAGGTGGGTTGTGATGTGTCATATTTACTCCTAGTCTCATAATACAATGCTTATTTGCAAAGTACCAAAATTACTGTTTCTACTCCTTACTATTAGTTCTAATTTGTTGTTATATGTTAGCAGACTAAGGTTGTGATTTTGAAGTTCTACTTTGATGATTTAATAAGCTCTTGACTTGTCTTGAATAGATACTTAAGCATACTTACTCTTACTTAAGTAATAATTAAAATGACCTTACTATACTTCTTTGTGAATACATTTTAAAGTAACAGTACTTTACTTGAGTCCAGTTTTGGCGACTCTACCCACCTTTGTTAAAGACCTACCTATCTCATCGCATCATATCTTATCGTTTCTTATTGCATCGCATTGCTTCCTAGTACAATTAGTATCGTACTGTATAGTTTCATATCGTATCAATTTGTTTCGGATTATATCGTTTTGTATATCATTTTGTTTCATTCCGTATTGCATCGCATAGCTTCCTAGTACGATTAGTATCGTATTGATTAGTGTCGAATGTTTAATTTAATTTAAAATCGTATTGAATGTTTAATTTTGTATCATATTGTAACAATTCGTATCATATCATTGTTTCATTTCGAATTGTATCAGATTGTTTTGTATCGTTTTCTAAGTACAGATTTTAATGTGAGATATTTGCTCCAACTTGGTTTACAGATTAGATAATCATGTTTAGATTTTTAGAAAAAAAAAAAAAATAGGATACACCTGTTTTTTGGTGTACATGTGCGTAAATACTTTGAGTATGTTAAAAATCGTCGTATTATTTTCCAATCAAATGAACTGTACTCATGTTCCCTTACATTTCTGCTATAGGGGGTGAGATTAATGCTACCTGAAAATCGTTTTTGCAGGGGTTTTTTTTTTGGACAAATGAGAATTAGCCTGGCATACAATACATGCTAATCAGGTACAAATCCAAATACACCAGTAATTATAGAACACTGATGACAATCTCATGTGGACTGTTATCTGAATACAATAGTGCAAATAGATTATGTTTAACAGATGCTGCCTGCTTGTAAATCCCTACATGCGGTTCAGTCTGCGTTAATCTACCAGTGATGTAGATGATCTCAGAGTGCCAGTGTGACAGGTGGCACAAAGAGAATGAGTGATTTGCTCTGATAAGTATACCACAGCCAGTGCTGTTTGCTTTTAGGTCCGAGTTTGTTCTCCCCTCGGTCGATAAGGATTGTTATAAAGCTTAATAATCCGATAAGCTGTTTCGACTGGAAAAAAGGGCTAAAGGATTGTCTTGTAGCATTGTGTCCTAGGGCCTGGCTGCAGTAAACAGATCAGTTTGCTTTGGCACCGATATGCCAGTCTGGCTCAAACCCTTAGCCTCTCCTCTGGGCCACACTATTGCTTATCCAGTCCAACAGTTTAAAAACATGGCTTAATTACTTTCAAAGCTTCGACATAAAAAACAATAGTTAGACAACCTGCTTGACAAACCATGGAACAGCCTCTGTATGATACAAAATTGTAGTGGATGTGGACTGAATGAAATCAGCCTATAATAAAAAATAAGCAATCTTTACTGTGAAACCACAGTCTTTTTAGTATTGTTGTCAGTACCTGTACAGTTGGTGGAGAATTCATTGTTTTTCAAATATGCAAATAAACCTACTGCTATTGTATGTAAATTATGTAAAATGCTAGAATCTAGTAAACAATACCAAGACTATGATACTGTATGTGACGACGGTACTTTTGAGCCCTTGTAATTCACATTCTGGGTTGCAGTTATGATGTTACGCATCATAACCCAAAGTATGTACACATTTTATTGAGCTGTTGCTCTAACAAGATAACGCTATTCCATCCATACCATTGCTAACACATGCACAATCATGTTGTAAACTGCTTCCTGAAGCCACATTAGCGAAAGAGCAGCTTTTCTGGGCTTCATGGATTGGATACGCCTTACACATGCTTCAGATCGCTATGTACGCTGCCAAAGCCTGGCTACAAAGTTAAAATTACTTCTATATCACTTTTCAATTGGACATTGTAAGCAGCTTTACCATTATCTAAGCTCAGACTCAAATATAATAAAGAATAACTCCCTAACTGCTATAATGATAAGAAACCTTGGGAGGACTAAGACTCAAATAGACACCCAACCTTATTGAATAGCTTGGATTATCTATTTAAGAATTAAAATTGTTTATCTAATTAATATGTTTCTAATAACAGCCTAAATAAACAGGCAACTACAAATTAAGGGAGAATATATTTAAAAATATAATAATGCTAATCAAATATAATATGTTTTATAATGCAAAGGAAAATAGAATAATTGTGCAGTTCAGCACACAGTGCTGGTCTTGTGTCAGTGCTCCAATAACCCATGCAGCACAACCAGCCTGCACTAGGCCATCTTGCTCTGTTTAGCTGATCCTTCATAGAGTGTGTAGTCTCAACTAACTTCAGTCTCAACTCTGTGGTATGATAAAGAGAGACGAGATGAGCACGCAGAGATATGTTTTGGCCAAGTGTGGCCCAATTCAAATATATCAAGAAGGGAGGCCAGTCTCTTGTGCCAAAGTCTTTATGTTTTTAAATATATAGGTTTTGTGCTTTGTTGATTATGGTTCAATTTGGATTGCGTTTTTGGGCTACTGCTTACTTGTACTAACATGGGGAATTGGCTACTAGAAAGAATATAAAGCGGTTTTGTAAGTCGCTCTGGATAAGGGCTTCTGCTAAATGCTGTAAATGTAAGTTGGGGAATAGAAATGATTGAAAACAGGCTCCAATTATCTAAATATTCTCTATCTGAACTAGTGAACAGTACCACTGACAATACAGTTTGTACAATCTGTTGCAGAAAAATCCATTTAGAGGTGGTTCTGGGAGACTGAGTGGCTCTACATAACAAAAAAATATGAAGCTGCATATGGAAGTATTATGTGTTGCTTTCCCCTAAGGATTAATTATTAAACAAGCCAGTGTTTTAAATGTCACATGGGATTTCAGAAAATCAGGAAAACATTCATACTTAAGGAACGATGAGTTTAATTCTACAGTAATCTGCACTGCAGTACTTAATTTTGTAAAACATCAGGTAAGGGAACATGGAGCAGTCCCAGCCAGCATGCAGGCATTAGCCTAATGGAAATAATCCCGAAACATATAAACACAGCAGCGATCATAATGCAAAATGTGTTTCAGTAGAATTCTAAATATAATATCTACATTAATTAAAAGACTTACATTGTCATAACAATCAGTTAAATCTTTTTTTTTTTCCTCCATTTCCAAACCCCACAGTCCACGAGCTCTCCTAAGAGCGCCAGTGCACAGCGCTCTGATTCTACGACAGTTACAATCAAAGAAAATTACTAGTCGAATAGTAAAAAAAATACAAGTCGGTCAACACCTAATTCATACTGGGCCAATTTAGAGCAACCAGTTGACCTAAACTCAAAAATGGATCTCTGGAGCTAACCTGCAACCTGTAATAAAGCTCATTTCATATTCCCACCTTACAGATTTTCTGTAAATAGTCTGCGGCAAATATCAATGACATCCACAACAGAACAGAGGGTAATGTTACATCAGAGAAAAAGTCAACAGATAGAAGAAACTAGTAAAAGAACACAGAGTTCAGACAGTGGATGACTGGAAAAGAGCAGAACCCCAGTTAATTCTTGTGGGTTGAGCCTCTTCGTAAGGTCAAATATGATTTGGTATATACAATCCTATATGATTTGTATTGGATCTACAATCTATACAGTAGTGATAGACATGTTATTGAAGAATTGGTAGTATTGTAACGACTAGGGACTCACATGGGCAACATTTCTCAGGCAGAATACTCAGAAACAACTGAGTATGAGCAGGGACAAAAAAAGGGATCAACTTCTATTGTGTGGACATGATTTGGTTCTAAAAAATCAGACACTGAAAAACATTATCTTTAAAGTTTGATCCCCTTAATGGTTGTATCTGGAGATGGCAATCCAAGCAATCTTTTTTGCTGTAAAGCAGTTACATATCTGTGTTTTTCAAACTGGGGTGAAAAAACATAAATTGCCACCAGTTAATCCAAAGAGTAACTCATGTTTAAAAGGTTTGTTGAATGCTTTGCTCTAGTGACTCTATATGACAAGAAAACAACAACAGCAATTTAGGAATTCACTGAATCGAACAAAAATAATTTGATCTTATTTTGTCCCAATTATTCTTAGTGAGAGATAGAGAGAGAGGTAATTTCTGCGATACAATATTACAATGATTAAAAGTTTTACAAAAATTAACAATGATTTTGTCATCCTAATAATGCACAATCAGTTAAAAGAGATGCAATGAGTAAGGAGTAGGGGAGGGAAAACAAGGTATAGAGATAGAGGGAGAGTAGGGGACAGGAAGAAAGAGACAGAGAGGGTAAAACAGCAAGATGAAGACAGATTAATGTAGAAAGACAAAGGGGGGGGGGAGCAATAGAAGGAGTAAGAGAGAGTGAGTGAGCGTGTCAACTAGAGTGACATAAAAAGACAAGGAAAGAGGTGGTGCAAAAATAAGAACTAGAAAGCAACCAAGTCAGAGGGAGTATAGGAATTACTATAAGTCACAGAAGGGTGAGAAACAGAGAGAAGTGTTTAAGTGTACCAGAGACGGCATGTGTGTAAAAGAGCTGGTTGTTTGTACGTGAGAAAAAGAGAGACAAAAAGACAAAGTGCGTTTAAATGAGAAAGGCTGTTGTGAGTATATGACAAAAAAATGTGAGAGAAACAGAGACAAGTGAGAAAATGAGAGATGATATTCAATGCACAAGATTATGGTCAATTTCAAACAAATGCTTGATAACGAATACTATTATCACCATCATAATAATCATATTTATCTTAATTCTCCTCAGGGTCGTAAGAGAGCCACTGCCTGTCCAGCAGCACAGGGCGCAAAAAGGAACAAGCCTAGCACATACTCATATACACTCACACACAAAGGGTACTTTAGAAACATCAATTAATCTAATACAAGAATTTAGAATGTGGAAGGTTACCTGTGTACCTGGAGTAAACCCACATGGACATGAGGAGCAAAGCTGTGAGGTGACTGTACTAACCGCTGTACCACCATGCCACCCTTGTTGATGGTTGTGATTGTGTATAATAAAGCTGGTGTTTAATGTAAAAATAAAGTTGCTTAAAAATGAATTTTGTTCATAATTTCATGAAAATGTGATTCATTTTTAGAAATATAATTCCTTATACATTTCCAACTATGTATATATAATGACATTTCCATTTATTAATGAAAAAACGGCCAAATGTACCTAGGAAGTCATTAAGAAATTAGGCTGTGTTTAATCCTGAAATAAACAGAAATTATAAATACACCATTCCTTCTAATATAATTACATGAAACTATTTTAAAAAGATAATCAAAACTATTAAAATTGGATTTTGCATGACTGGAGCGCTGCAGGAAATAGAGAAATTGAAGAATAGGAAACAATGTGTAGAACAATACACAAAGGTAATTTATTTGACTAAACAATGAATAAAGCAAAACATATACTGCTTCCCTCCCAGCACAGAGTCCAGTTTGGATTAAAACCTAATCATTTCTTGGTAGTCCTAGGGGTAACTGCATAAAACACAGTTATTGTTTCTATTTACAATAAGCTCTAGTGTATCATGTAATTACAGACGTCTGCGGTTCCTGGTGAACAGAGTCTATTAGTGTTGCGGCACTTCATTTGCAGCAGGTCTCTCCAGACCAGTTTGAATCCATTTATGCTCTGTAATTGACAGAAATCAATTACACACTTAAAAACTGCAACAATTTCTGAGATTTAAATAAAGTTCTACCACACATAGGTTCATAATGACTGATAAATCTTTCTTTAGAAGCAGAGCAGGAGAATTGTTCCTTCCGATGGCACACTTTTCTAAAGTGCTAATAACAGGCATTTAGAAATTATTTGCTCTGGGAGGCTAATTTAACAAATTGCCAACTAATAAGGTGATTCCACCGGTGCACTGGCCTAAACCTCTCTTTGCACATCTTACCGTCAACAAACAGCCTTAATTATATAACCTTTTAAACACCCAAGATAAGATATAAATGATGCACAATAAATTATGTAGCTTCCCTTTTACAACGTAATATGATCTTTGAATACTTAATACTTCAATATGATACAGTGTCTCCAGTAACATTAGACTGGCTACCTAACTACAAAAAAGCAAAGCTATAAAATACTTGATTTATGTAATTCAATCACAGATGTTCCCTGTTAAATTGATTGAATCTGAATAAGGCTTATGACAAACTTGCACACTTAATTGGAACCACTAACAGATAAATTAAGAATAAATAATTGCCAACAAGTGGGCCCAAAATTTGTCAAAGGCCACAATTTTGATACATTAACTAAGGTAATTTTTAGATAAACTTTTAATTAGTATAAGTAAATTATCAAAATTTTGCAGTCATATTTGCACTGGGGTGTGATTAAATATTTACATGAATCTTCATTTATTAAACTCTAGCATCCGGTTGGCAATTTTAAAAAAGGTACATTTCTAGGGGATTTATATTCAGGGTCTATGTGGATGTTTGCATCACATGCAAATCATTTATATGACTTCTCATTTGTATACGTATTACAGTCATATAAATTAATCAATTATTCACGTGATGAAAACATCCACGTCTGCAAAGTAGCCTGTAGATGCCATTAAACCATGTTCCTTTATTCCGCTGCCAGCATCTAGCTTTCATATTGGGTTTTTTTTTTAATTTCTTCTTCATTCACTGTCCTTTAAGCAATGAAACAATAAATAGTATACTGACTCCTGTATTAGTAGTTATATTGTATATACTGTACTGTTTATTTATCTTTTTTTGTACCGATTGCCTTGCTATCCCTTGCTGCTGTAACACAGAATTCTCCCACTGTGGGACTAAAAGGCTTAGCTTATCTTATCTTAAAGTGGCCATTGGCAGATTCAGGAATGTCTATTATTCACTTTGATTCATTTTATAAGGTGAATAGCAGGGGTCAAAAAAGTATCACTTTAGGTATTACTCTAAATGTATCTGTGCCTGTAAATTTACATAGAGGTGCATCTGTTTGGGACTAAACTGATCAGAGCATGAAATTAAGCCTGAGTTAGACAAAACCAGGTAATTATCCCTCCAATTTTCCCAGGGGAGGAGCAAACACAGATACAACCAATCCAGATGGCTACAGAATCAGAGCTGCAGCTGTAAAATAGTAAATTGGCCTAGAACCTCATGTGAATTTAATCTAGTCCAAATAGGACTTTAGACCGTATAATCAGTAACAGTCGCCTAAGACAGTGGTTATGAAAACAGAACAGTCCCCTAAGGGTGGCATGGTTTAAAATAAATTCCAGTGCAGTCTGGAAGCAAACGATATGAATGTGTGTGGGCTCAAAATTACTCTCCTCTACAAAAACAAAAGTTGAACTGCAGAAAAAACAAGTTTAACATTAAAATCATGTCTTTGAATTGAGGGTTATTCTTAATAGATCTATTGAAAGATATGTAATAGATATACATATGCCATTTATAAAATTATTTATTAAGAAAAATAACAAACATGGAATTTTGCAACACACTTTATTTTAAAAAAATCTAGAATTTAGAGAATGAGAATTTGGTGCACCACCTAACATATTAATTGTTCTTTACATATAGCAAAAAAAACTTGCAAGACAATGAGGAGCTGTGAAGAAAATAGTGCCACTCACCATCATAAACTCTTTCAAGCTTAGGTTTTACCGACTTGTACATACTGTTATGCTGTGTCAGCTCTCGATTACAAAAATACAGATATGGCAAAGGTTGCAAAGAAATTGATTATTTTCAATAATAAACCAAATTCCCTACAATTCATTCAATTCACCTGGACGGCAGTGTTGCAACGAAAGAGTGGAAGGTCTGGGTAACATTTAAAACTTCACAAGGACAGTTGATGACACTTCCATCCATGTTTGGGTAAAATCTTAACAACAGAGTTCAATTCTTGAAAGAACAATTCCAAACACAAAGGGAAAGCAAACAAACAAAACAGCAACAAGTGCATACAAAATAGTTTAAATGGCAGAAAATGAAATATACCAAAATATACAACCAGACAACCAAAACCAATAAGCAATAAGTTCCTGTTTTAGGTCAGTAGCAACAGTTTGTAGCAACAGATTTCCAAACAAACGTCAGAATTTAGATAGAACTTGCTCTCTACTTATTACTTTGTGATGTTTTTGGTTACCTGATGGTGAATTAACTATACAGACCATTAGCACATTGTAATGCATAGAAAAAGATAGAGAGCAGTAAAGATTATTATGCAGGGGTGCCATTCACACACAGGTCCAAATGTAAGGTAACGTTACAATATTTGTTACAGCGCTTAAACAGCGTTTCATACAGTTGTCTGTCACCAAGTTCTGAATTAAGTATGGTCATAATCAAAAGTTAAAACAACCGACATGGTTAGGTTTAATGCATTCATTTTAAATGGATGTAAAATACTGCCTAAAGCTTGCATATCTTGATAGAAAGTCCACTTGTGTTTTGTCAGAATAAACTCATTTCTAAAGCTATTTCACTCGTGTTATTGTTTGTTGTGCAGATGTTTTGTTAAGGCTGTATATCCAGATGACTGAAAACAAACAAATCTGTGTTAACTGTCTGTTTCTGTATCTTAGTTGGGCACTCACACAAACAATACAAAGTGCACTATCATTGTGTTATCAATACGTTTTAATTACAAAACCTTTATAATTGGACTGAAAATGTGTCGTCTCCTTATTGAAGAATATAATGAGAATGATAGAATAGATGAGAATTTATTTTATTACTCTGGAAAAACAGATGATAAAATCAGCTGTATAGAACACCATGTCAAAATGTAAATGCTAAATTATTGTTACAGATTAAGTGAGCGGCATAAACACTAGATGGGTTATTCATTTTTACCTGTTTAAATGGTGCAGAATTTCACTACTTATTTCTTTGGTTATTTCATGCTTTATCCGAACAAATGTAGTTTTTCGTAAGATAGTTACTTGTCTTCCATCTGTAAATTAATATCTGTGTGTGGAACCCACGAAGATTTAGGGCTGACCCCAGATTATCAGATTACAAAGATCAATTAACTGATGCATTTGTTTTGATATATAATGTACAATCATATAATGTTATGTAAAAGCTTGTGCACGTCTTGATAAATGACATTTTGCTGGTTTTCTAAGTTAAAAAACAAATCAAAAACAAAAAACACTTCTGTGGAACATTTAATATGACATTACTGCAAGTCATTTTCTGTACCTAATTTGTTTTATGCGATGACATTTGAGGAAATTTGTCACTGAAGTTCCATGCAGTGTTTCAGAAAATCCTCAAACCATGTCATTTGACCTGGCGTGTGCAAGCTTTGCAAAGACTAAACGTTTTGCTTTATGAACATTTAGACACTTGCATATGTTTTTTTTAAATTACTTCCCCAATGTGAAGAGCAAACATCAATTCATAAAAGATATGACAATGTAATCAAACAGAAACATTTTCAAAATTATACAAATGGCATTTACCTTGACATAGCACTGAGTCAAATAACCCAAAACGAGACAAAAAAAAAGAAATAATATAATATCTAAACAGCATATGTAATAATAGACAAAATAATCAACATACAAAACAGAAAAATAATGTAGACTAGATTAGATTATGTATCCTTTGCATTAAAGGAACAGGCATTTAGTTTCCCCCTGTGCAGTTAGATATTACAGACAGCTTGAAATGCAAACAGAAAACAAAAAGAGCAATGTTATATGTCGTAAAATACACGCAGAGCATTCTACAGTTCACAAGTGAGATCATTTGCAGAAAAAAAAGCTTTATTCAAACGGACTGACAGACTGTTTACACCTGGTTATGTATGTGTCATAGATCTGGATTGTATCCAACCACATGCATGTACATTTGAATATTATTGATTAAAGAGATTTAGTTGCACATTGCACGTGTTAACAATTACCTTTTTTGATTGAATCTCAATTGCAGTCCATGTGTGCTTTTATATCATTTAAATTTTTGCAGTTTCAAGCCACATTTAAATCTGTCTTGTGCACATATTTTTATCCTAATCTGCATGGATACAATCCTAATACAAGACACATAAAACAACCAAAAGCAAATGAGTTAAGATGCAGTGTGAAAACATAAAGCATAAAGTTTAAAAATTAAGCACCTATAGATAATTGTACATGATATTGTACCCTGTCACACAATCTCATGGAGGCCTAACGTGTGTTCGTGATAATAGGGCTATATTGTCTTACTAACTGTAAGATAAGAGTAAGAGCTGGTATATTTAACCATCCAATATCCAATTTACAAAGCCATATAACGAGAGCAAAGACCCCAATGTTTTTTTTTTACAGCTTTATCACAGAGCACAACCACACATCTCGATTGCCCTGCATTTCTCACAAAACAATCGTATCCATGTATACTATAAGGCTTTTTCTCTGAATTGTTGCTTGTTTTTTCTAACGCAGAGACTGGTTTGCATTTTTTTTCCTCACAAAACAGTACCCTAGCCTAATTAGATATCAACCAGGTGTTAGTGGAGAGCTACTATTTGTGAGTCTAAACTGTTTCTAAGCTACCGTTAATCTTTCTCCTCATGTCCTTGTCCCCTTAAGAACCCCAAACGTGATCTCACATAGCAGCATCACACAGTGACAGCATTCTAACCCTCATCCGAAACAGAATACTAATTTTCTCCATTTCTCTGCCAATCTAGGATGAAAATTTGAACTGCTGACCACTTCTGGTCCCTGATTGTGCAAAACCAATTTTCAATAAACTGTGTCTAGCTCAATACCTGACTGGATGAGTGGTGTATGTATCAGCACAACATTAATGGCTAGGTTTTCACACTCGTAGAGAAAGGTCGGACATTATCTGAGTCCCAGGCTCGAGACAGCTGACATCTCCTTTCTCTCCAGCATATCATTCAGCAGTTTCAGTCTGGACAAAATAACTGATGCTGCACCGCACGGCAATTAAACCCTACAAAATGGCCTTTCAGTTTAGACTGCTTAAAAAAATCACTAACTTTGAACTTCAGCTCCCCTCTGAGAAAAAAAATTGGATGAGATGACAGAAAGGATTTAGTCACCAGAGCCGTATCTAAACTAGAGGTACGGATGTAAACCCAGCTCATCAAACATGAATGTTAGTGTAAATAGACACTGCAGTAGCTGCTGTGGTACATTCCAGCCTGGAAGGTTCTTGGAAAATAATGAAAAGCAATAAAAAGGAGGGAAACACCACCAGCATATAGAAATGGAAAGAACGTATGGATCTTGCCTTTAATGAACAATGGAGACTGTGGTGAAGACTGCTTTGCTAACACTTTTAAAATTTTTCATCAGAGGTTCCCAACATGTCTTAAGCCTCAAGACAATTAGTCTAATAGAGTCAGTATTGAGGGGCAGCTAGATTATGAAGTTTCCTGCTGAGAGACAATGACTGCTGTTTAATAAAACAATTAGTGGGATACAGTTGTACTTAAAAATAATTTAGTTGGATACCCCCTCTACATGTATGTAATTATGTTTTGCCTACAGTGGTACTTGAATGTTTGTGAACCCTGTAAAAAATTTTTTTTATTAATTTATTTGCATAAAACATCACCAGATTTCAGAAGTACTAAAGGTAGATAAAGTACCCAATTAAGCAAATGAGACAAAAATATTACACTTGCTCATTTGCAATGTATGTTGAGGAAAATTGCCCAAAATTACAAATCTTTGTGCGTCAAAAGATTGTGAGCCTTTGCAATCAGTATCTATTCGTGCCCATATAGTGCAACAATAAAATCAATCTGTAATTGTTAATCAGACATGCACAGAACTCTGGGTTGTTGGTGTTTGGGAATTGGAAACTTTGTTTTTGGAAATTCTTCCATGACAATTATATTAGATTAAAGTCAGGATTTTATCCATTCCAAAACATTAACTTTAGTATTCTTTAACCAATCTTGGTACAACAACCTTTGATCTTAGGGTCCTGCTGCATGGTCTAAATTCTCCTGTGATTCATTTTCAGAATCTTGATATTCAGATGACCTGAGATGATCTATTCAAGCGTGCTGCTGTAATTCACAAGTCAGTGCTCCATCAGTGATGACAAGCTATCCTGTCCCAGATGCAGTACAAAAAAGGCTGCAACAAAAATCATATCATCACGTCGTTGCATAAATTGAATAATGTTCTTATAGTTTAATGCAATGTTTTCCAGAAAAGACAAGCACTTTCCATTTAAACCAAAAAGTTTGACTTTGGTCTAAATTATATAAAAGATATGTAAAAATAGATCAATTTCCTCATCATTTTGTCCCATTCATACAACTGTGTACTCTATTTATAGAGTGATATAGGTGATACTGTGAGGATGTTTCTGGTCATATTTATGCAGAAAATAATAAAGTTGTTTTAAATGGCATATTACCTTTTTGTTGTGTTGTGAAATTTAAATCCGTTATTCCAAATAATCCTATAAATATCTGATAGACCTCATGCCTGTTTTCAGCAAAGAGGTATAAACTATATGACTATAGGTTCTACTTCATCCCTTAAGCATTTCATCCAGTATATTATAAACCACTCTTTAGTCACTGAGGTTCAACAATATGGTGCCGGTATCTATTCTTGTCATAAAAATGAGCATGTTTATTTTGGAATTTTAAGCAAAATATCTTTCTGCAATATATATTTACTGCCACCCACATAGCCGTCCATCAGAAATCCTAGCAACTAATGCATTAATCTGTGTTGTGAAATGTTGGGAACCCTAATCAAGTTTGATGAACCTTTGAGATGCTATTCAAATGTGCTGCTTACTCTGTGTGAAATTTTACCATTATTCTTACAAAATGACCCCTCCAAAACCTGCACATCACTGGCCCTAAATGACACTGTATGTGGAAACTGGACTTTCAGGTTGTGTGAATATAAATGTGGATAATATGAATCAAACTTGCATAAATAAAAACCTGCAATATCCACAGATTTCCAATCTGCTGCTACTCAATGTTAAGCTTGTTATTTACTTGTTTACCTGTTTTCAAATCTGAACTAATGTATAGTAACAGCACACCAAGCTCAAGTCGTGACTTTCAGAACAACACATATTTTAACTCCCCAACACTTCACTCCTCTGATGTAACAGTGTATCAAAATAGAAATTAAATGACCCTGGGGGAAACAAACACCAACATACAACAGTTCACTACAAATACAAAAGAGTTAAAAAAATAAGAAACCATCGGGACACTAGTATGGAACAACTTTTCGCCGTCATTGTCGAGGGAATTTGAATTACATTTAGAATACAGGCCATCCGGGGGATGGTGCAGACAGTCTTTATGTCTTCTTGTTTCCTTGCAGGATGGAAATACATTAGTAAAGCAATGTCTGTTGGTTAATTGATATTTTTCTTCCTGCAAATGTTAGTTAGTTCAAGCATACAAAACTTCCTAAGTAGAAGGAGATTCCACCAGCCAGCAAATAACTTCTTAGATAAACAGTCTCATGTTCCTCTCTGTCTCCCTTGCTCTTTGGCAGATGAGTGATGTCAGGAGAAAGAAGAAAAGCACGGCTGATGTCTGCACAAGGTGGAATAGGGGATAGGATTGACCTTGGCAAATGTATAGGGGGCGTTGAAGGGTGTTTCTTCTAGGATCGTTTCTATAATGCAAGGGAGCCCATCTCTGTACTGGAGCCTGGCTATGCATTGTACTTCTTTCCCGTTCTGTGAATCTGATGAAAGAGAGTCATGGAGAAAGCCATTCCAAGGAGCTGCAAAACAAGAATGAATGAATGAAGCAATGAATAATTTATTTTCACAATGTGGAAATTTGTCTTAAAACACTCATGGCATAAAACCAAACAACATACAAAAACACAGAATGCATTGCATTAGAAAAAAGATCTAATAAAATAGCTCTATAGGATAGTTCTCACTATCCTCATAAGCTTTCCTTAACTCTTACTGCTTAAATTACTAAACCATCTCAGGCTATGACATAAATGCTATACTAGAAATTAAATACTTCCTAATACACCCTTCTACTATTTTGCTCAAAACAAAGGACAGGGCAAAAACATTCAAATCTGATGCTCCTGTTGTTTTTGAAAGAGGAATTACACAACTTCTGAGAAAGGGAAGCCAAAACAAACTGTTTCTTTATATGCTACTCCATTATATGCACAGGACAGCTGAACACTCCTAGTGGGTGGTGACAAACGCCCTATTCTGTGTAAGTAAGCTCAGAGTGTCACTCGGATCAATAACATGAAAGGAAAACCCTCCTCACACTCTGATAGCAGGTCCAATAATACCTTCAACTTTTTAAACATCAGCTATAGATGTGTATTTTGGCATCAACAGGCAACTAAACTAACAAAAAGAAAACATTTTGCTGTTGCATCACATAAGAGTTATAACACAACATACATTTACAGATACAAAATGTAAGAGTTTCTTATTTATTTAATTATTTTTTTAACTGGTATGACCATTTCAGCGACACACACAAGGTTATAGCTATACACAAGGTTACATCGAAACTAGTCACATATATGTACTCAAGTCAATGCCAATTGACAGTGTGGCCATAAACAACTGGTTACCTTGACAGCCAATCAAAAATGCAAGATTTTGGGGCAAAGAGTTAAGTCATGCACTTGAAAAGCTCACTAACTTCTCAACTCACATTTGGACTTGAGACAAGTTACTTGCGTTTGTGTTTACGACTTTCTGCTACTTATTTACAACAAGCTGTAAAAATTGCACATATAAGTGCATGTGTCCTATTGTAAGTAGTTTGAACTAGTTTGTAAGTAGTTTGTCACTCCCACTACCTGTCTATTCTTTCTCATTGGCTCACACTGTTGGTTCTTTGTTACATCTGGCTGACTTTCTGTGTTGTTTAAAATATTCGCTATGAAGGCAATTTTGGCTTCCGTCAAACGAAAGTATGAGGTTCATCATTCCATCCTTGCAAGCATTATGGCTTTCCCTGAACAGGGCCATAGCTGTATTGTCTATGACTATTGAACATTTCTATAAACTAAAAATAGAAAAAAGTATTGCATGTGTAATACAGATTAGGCATCTTCAGGCATGCAGGCATTAAGGAGGATACAGTGTTTTCAGCATGATTGATGCACTTGTGTTTCACTTGCATTCATTTTTTTTTCATTTATATTACAATAGCCTAAAAAGTAATTCCTGGTCAACATTCTTTCCATTAAATGTCCTGTTTTCACAGAATATAATGCAGACATTAAATCGCCACATGCTTGTAATTGTATATAAGCACAGCAGACTACATTGAGCCTATGACACTAAGCTTGTGCACACGTTCACAACGGAAATAAGGGCAAAGACTTGCTGATTATAGACAATGTAACTCTCTCCACAGGGGTCAGCCTCGTTCCTGCTGTGTGTGAGATATTGTTACCCACACACACAACATGTTAAAATGTGATTACGCTTACTTGTTTTTAACATGATTAATACCATTACTTTACTTTGACAGTAAATAGTGATTACAGATAAATGAGAATGATTAGACAGGTATCCATAGGTGTTGTGACCTAAAGCATTAGGAAAGACAGTTTAGGCCAGATTAGTCCAGATGTAAATCATTTCAATACGCAATATAATTGACAAATACTAGTAACCACTGCAGGTACTGAGTTCAAACACACAAAGAAGAGTGTTAGGAACTGCACTTATTAAAGCATTTATAAGTAAAGACATATGTTAGTAACACACAGGAGGAAAACACTGCACTGAAATGGAACTTTGTAAACACAGCATATCTTAGTGATACTCAAGGAAGCTGACATTGCCTCACATTTGTGGTTTGTGGTTAAACTACTTTCCTCCCGTCAGATGAAGTAATGTGTGATGCAGACACATTAAGTCAATCAGGGAAATTGAGATGCACTTTAAATATGTGGCTTCTTTGAAGTTTCCATTTCAGAGTGGCCTGCATTCTCACATCAAAGTCTGTAGTCTGCACCAAGCCATTATTTTAAAAGGGCAGTGTGAGCGTTGTGTGGTGTCTCTTGATGCGATATGCAAAAATATGCTGTCCCTGCACTGGGAACGAGTTTCATGTATTTGCTCAAAAGTCTAATCTCGAGATTAGGACTACATGAATGATCCAATAATAAGCATCATAATATGTAAAACCTGTTATTTCTGTCTAACTAACAAATTCAACTTTATCAGTTTTGAACAGGCAGAAGCATTAGAAAAAGAGCAGCTTTAGTAAAGCTGGACTCCATAAATAATGTCCGGTAAATCAGTCCCACAGCAATGACTTTCTATGCTCTAAATTGTATAAATTAATGCTAGCCAACATTGACTTAATAACAGTTACATAAAACATGCTCCAGTTTACAACCAGGATTCTTTTAATACAGCATGTACTGCACTACGCTCTTTTCCTTTATATATTTCATAACTACTTGTTTTAATTGGCATGCAAGCATAAATAAATCTCTTAGAATGGAAAACAGGCTTCGAACTTACTGTCAGGAAAGGTTGGACTTCACCGTTTGTCCACTTGTCTGTGTTTTTTTTGCCATTTTTTGAGCGAAGATCTGTTATTTAAACAGCTGACAGTGTAAATATACTGGTCACAATTTTTTTGTGTGAGTAGTGTTTATTCAAAGATGCCGGTTGAGTTTAACCAAGGTGCTTGCATCTGGACCAATCACTATGCAGTTGTATCAATACGTCGGAACCAACCGCCGTACTCTTTGTTAATCAATGCACACTTCTGTCAGGAAAGTGTGCAAGAGACTATGCAAAGAGAATAGACCTTATAATAAATTACGAGCTATATAAGGCACTCTAAAAACTACAATTATCCCCAGTTCCTGCGGTGCAAAAATACAACAAAAGAGGCACAGCTTAAAGATTTATCTCCAGTGCAAAAGCACCTACTGTTTGTGTACCTAGCCTATGCAGAGGGAGGAGACCTATAGGTCAGCCTACAACTTACGGCCACCTACTGCTTCTTTTCACAGACAGATAACAGTATAAATTTATGCTGCATTGGCAGGTGGAGGATTCTGCCGCATCAGGATAAGAAAGGCACATGAGGCGATTGTGCAGAAAGCCCACTGAACCAGTCCCTGGAGGCAGTGTTACAATCTGGGGTTGCTCCAGTTAGTCAGGTGTAGGATGTGGAAGTTAAATGAAGTTGACTGTGTACCTTAAAATCCAGGTTATCCCTGTTCATGAAAAGGCATTTGAGCTTTATATAAGTACAGTGCAATACTGCAGTGAGCTATTTATTAGATAAACAAAGATGTTCAAATGAATGTCTAAAATAAAAACACATTGTGACATTTCAAAGAAATTCTAAGGGAAACTGAGCTTCCTCTGTAGCCTCAAGACAAGTGCCTGTGGTGTGTAGCAATATCAGGGCACTTCTCAAGTGTTATCTATAGCACACTGTGCAGAAAATATCAAAGCACTACTCGGGTATTGCCTCCTACATATTCATCAGCAATATCAAGAAACTCATTGCGTGCCATCTTGTAATTTGAGCAGCAATATCAGGGCACTTCACTGGGTGTTATCTCTTGCACACTGAACAGCCCTATTTAATGGTCTACAACATACAGCCATCTTAGTGCTGTTAACAAATGTGGTACTACTGCAGATGTGTCAAAGATTCATGAGAATCCTACAGAACCAGCATGTAGGACCATATAAGGTGTGTAAAGTGCATTTATATCAGAGGTTCTGCTCTCTGAGTTTCTATGAAAGTTTATGAATTCATTACGAAGCTGTATTGAAACAGATGTATAAAAGCAATTTACAAGCACCTTCTGGGTCCTCCCATCACCTCTTGTACTATCACATCCTAATGAGAGGTTGAATTTACAACACAAACACAGACCTCTTATTGCTGTCACGGTCTGGAGACATACACACACATGCGCACGCACACAAAGAAAATCAATTTTCAGTTGACTGAACAACTGCGAGATTTCAATATTGTAGCGCAGCAGGTTCAGAAAGCAAGGACTGAGCACACTCACTCTCTCACACACACTCTCTCTCACACACACACACTCTCACACACACACACTCTCACACACACACACTCTCACACACACACACTCTCTCTCTCACACACACACACTCTCTCTCTCACACACACACACACACACACACACTCTCTCTCTCTCTCTCTCTCACACACACACACT